>JAQGCB010001560.1:0-14060 GCA_034698835.1 Protaphorura tricampata
CCTCATGAGTTAACTCATATTGGCTTTCATACATCTGTATGTTACAGACAAATCAGTCAATAAATTCCTGTCGAAATTTTTTAAGAGTTCTTATCTTACGCGAAAAAGTCTGACAAGACCCAGCGTACCCCTAACGCAAATTCTCCAGATTTAATAGAGAAAGCAGTGCAAGAATAGATGTGTGGATTACAAACCGACAATATTGTTGTCATATATGTACTTGCGAGCAGACAAAATTTAGCATTGTAATATTTTTCATTTAGTCTTCGGTGTCGGCTAAAATATGATGATAAAGATCATATCAACCATGAATACAATTCAGACGGTGTTTTTGCAGAATCCATCAAATGTTGTGGGACATTATACGATTTATGATCCTTGACATTCCTAAAATGCTCAAAATCACCGAATTCTGGAATTCTTTTGATTTTGAGTATTGACTACAATATGCGTATTGGTATCGTAAACTCTAATGATGTGGATGGATCACATTTTTTATCCTTACCAAGCGTAGTTCTTATTTAGTGGTCCCGTTAAACTTTTTTGCATCAAGCTTTTGACTTGCCACACCACGCAATGAGATGAATCCAGTCTTGAGTCCATATTCACAATAATGCAATAAACAGCATTGGCAGAGGCAAGGCATAATTTTCATGATCGTGTTATCTGTTTCTCATTTACATATAAACTTACTTAAGGAAGGTTATAGAGCTCGAGAGTATTAGATATATACGCGAGACTCGGACAACAATGACGTTGAAGCACAGAGAGCACCGCATGAACACCTGAAATCAAAGGTCTTAATTGTTACTCGGAATTTTGATACGACTCATCTTTCACACCTTGATTAGCTGTAACGTATACACTCATCTTATAAAAGTCGAAGTTGTTATGCGTTGTTTCGGTAGGACGTCTACTCTGAGGTCTATATGAGAATTGATTATAACATCACATTGTAAAACTGGACCATATTCCAGGAATTTAGTTTCCAAAAAGTATGCTCAGTGCCTAGTGCGGTTTTGTGTATTGAAATATTCATATTTAGTTTTGAATCCTCAGCTCATAGCCCACACAAGCTAACATGGACTGTCAAACAGTCCAGTCAAACATCAATATTGTCGTGAATTCCGATTGTATGTAAATGTAACTGTTCTAACTATTCTGATTCTGAAATTCATAGCTACAAAACCAACGGTTTGGCCGGTTTTTATAGCGCACCCCGCACCCGTCGCTGATCAATTCCCCCCGGGGGATCCTCCCGGTTTGGCAAATTCACACATATGCGTCGCATTACTCAATTTCGTTAATATTCATATGAATCAAGTACGACAACTTGAAAGTAACGCAGACTAAATCACTGACCTTTAGTTTTTAATAGTGTTCCTAATGTGTAGAAGGTTTACATTGCTCTGTACGATGCAACCCCTTCACATCTCAATTTATTGTTAGACGACTTAACTTTGACTCAACTTAGCATAAATAGGCGGGAAAACGTCAGTCAATGTCATTGTCCAAACCAAAACTAGCCAGGGAATGACATCATGAAGTTCAAAACCAAATTGTAAAATCAGCACACACTCACACACACTCATGAATTTTTCCACCGGTCATACATGCTCCGAACCAAACGGAAGGAATCCGTGTCATTTCTTTTGAATGTGTGTCAGTGACATTACAATGCATTTGTATTTATTGCCTCCCTACCTGTAAGCCTGTCTTCCCCACGAACTCGGACAGTTTAGAAAGAACTGGTATTTAGGACTTGGACTTGGACTAGTGATGTTATGTAGAATGTAGTGTTGTAATGCCAGTTTTGTGTTTAGTCTTCTCGTATGCCTGCGAACTACATGTTACAGGAATTCAGTTGATAAAGGTCAAATGCAGATGAAATTCGTCCCTGTATCATTACCCTTCGTACCAAAAATACAAAAAGGGATATGGTTGAAAGGTTAAATAAGCCTAACATTTGGCCGAAAATCTCCATTTTGGAGGTGCAAATTCCCCAGTAATTAGATGAGTGTACAAATGTGATTGCTATTCAGGAAAGGGTTGATAGCAAATTACAAAGAAAGTTCTCCTCTCGTATTCATTTGGATAGAGTGCGATACTTTTGTGTTCCTGATTTGACTAGCTGCCTCTAACATGCACACTTAAAGGTCGTTACTCATACTCTTCGTTAAACATTTTCACGTGTCAGGAACAACTTCCAGTTTACAACACTGGGCTATTAGTTATAAGATGATCCGTAGCTCGTAGCATAGGTAAAATCCGTTAGTTTGGTTATTTACGATGATGGCGTTAATAAATTTACCAATCAACACACCGTATCACATGATGAAGTCTACAAAGTAGGGGGCATTAATTATGAAACTCCCTGGTGTGACCCCATGGATAATAAGAAAAGAGAGATTTGGTTACAGACAATGACAGCCAAGCAGACATTACTGTTATTAAATAAAAAATGAATTGGACATTGGACATATGACATACCTCATCTCGGGTTCGGATGTCTAAGTCGTGAAATCATAATTCAATGGATGAACGAGTTTTAATATTTTAACGTTTTATTGCTTTTCATCAAATTGGAAACATAAATACGATTGGGACATTGAATTCTGTTTTGTATATTTTAGGCACTATTTAACTGTTAACCAGGACCAGAACTTTCATAAATATTTCTAGCAAGAAATGATCCCAAATCTTCGGACTTCTTCCGTGCAACAATTTTATGGTATTAGTACCTCTCGAATTTTAACTTGATTTTTGATGCGTTCCCAACGACAAGTGAGCAGGGATTCCCATAGACAGACTTTACGTTGAAAAAAATTGTAACCATGAACTAGATTCTCTTTGCATCGGACAAAGTAACTTTCAGCTCAAATAAATACTTCTTTGGCATTCGGCAATTGTTCAATTCTGTAACTTTCGTTCAATCGAATACGATCACATTGCACTAACCAAAAGAATTCGGTTCGTTTGTCTCAATTAACCTAATTGTTATCGCATGATTCCTACATTGTTCAAAAGTTTACAGTTAATGATTTGTGTTTTATAGGTGTCACTGTGTAAAGACTCAACCATTAAGGAATGATTTAAGAAAGAATCCGGCGAGTCGCTGTAACGAATGTTCCTTAACTTTGAAACCGGCTTTTGTGAAATGAGAGGTAGACAGACACTAGTCATTTGTAATTAAGATATACATTTTCTTCGAATTTACAAGGGATGAATAATTAGGCACGGCCAAACTGGGTAGACTCATTAAGGAGTTAATTGTATTTGGCGAACAATCTGTGTAAGGAGGGCAGTTGGCGAGAGCGAGAGACACATTCAAAGTTCTTGTTCCCTTAAGTCCTTAGGAGATCTCGGTCTCAGGAAGTATTCAAAGGGTGGCTGCATGGAAGAATGTCGTAAGTGTAGGGCTTATGTCGCTCCACGCGGAGGTCACAGGTTAAACATGCTTCTACCGCTGATGTGGTGGTAAGAGTTTAATTTTCCGGAAATGTTCAATAATGTTGTGTTGCTTAATAAACCTGTTAACACAATCTATTGGAAATACGCGTCTGAGAATTGCTTACCATTCATTTATGATTTTTTTTTCACACGAGTTAAAAAGAAGCTTTCTGTCCTCGCAAACATTTGGTTTTATTTTAGTTGGGTTGACTATTGAATAACATTTTCTCTTCTTGTGAAAGTAATTCGCACATGACATGTGTCACTCCATGTTTATGGCTAATGACATGACCCCTGATATTTCCTACTGAATTTATTGGTGAACATGCAAAAAGTTGGAGAAAATTTTTAAGTAATACGTATATCAACAAAAAAAACGACCAGAAGTTTTCATAGCGTATGATGCTACTAAGTTCATTTACTCGATTTTGTTGCTAATATTGTTGTTTGTTTTTCGAGTTAAAGTTAAAGCGTTGAACTCCCAACTACACATAAATTAAGAAATGGAAAGACTGCACTTGTCCAAGTGTCAAGTTCTTTCCAAAATCATTACTAATATGGCAAAAGAAACGCGTTATCCGCCTTCACTAGTTGCGCATTTATGACGCATGACCAAGTAAAAACCAGTCAACTATTATGTATTTTATTTTTGTTGGTGGACTGTCCCTCGTTTTTACCTTTTTTGAAGAAAATCCGGAAAGCGTACGACAAATTAGTATTCAAAACAAGGAGTTATCAGTCAGGCTGTACAACTATAGGAGTATAGGACCGGCTTTCCAACATGTTGTTTTAGTTTATTATGGGAAAGTTGCCACTCCACCCATGTCTGGTGTCCAATGTTTCCATTTTCAATTTTTACACCCCATTTTGGATACACAAACAAGTCATTCCAAAATTAGTTCAACTAGGAGATTATCATAAAATCTGAAATTATACGGCGAAGCCGTTGATCGCCACTATTAATAACTCACTAGGCACTAGATAAAATTCTTCGTATAATGTGTACCCCGCTTTCTCCGGTATTCATCTGTTTCAACTGTAGTTATTGATCTGTTTCACGACGACGATTGAGGTCGCCATATTGTTACAATATTTAAATTTGATAGATTTCAGGTATTTTTTGTGAGTGTTTAAATTATGTTATTTGGTCGAAAGATATGTAGTTTAACATTTAACAAATAGAGCATCGACATTCAACGTTGTATTTAGGAATTATTCACGTTTATACCTTTCGGAGTATGGTGGCGACTTTCACTATATAGACTGTTGTAAGTAGTGTTGGGATGTAATTCCTCTGAGCCAATACTGTTTATTGTTAACACTTCCAGTGTAATTGTTTCATGTTGGTCGTGAATTCTACCACATTAATTACAATTTCTTCCATTGACAACTTACCAACTTTGTATCTATTTCCGAAGTCGGTAGAACGTTCTCCTCCTCAAAAGATACACTTGAACTTATGTACATATCTTCCCAATTTCAACTTCCAAGGCGGTAGCGAAGCGAATTTCTTAAATACTATACTATTCTATTCATTCGCCCATATAAGGTGGCGACAATCACAACTTGTCCTGTAATTACGTACCCATTTACAAGATGCACTTTTTGCTTGGGAAATACCCATCAAAGTTGTCTGAAACTTTCGATTTGATTGACATTGATTTATTTTCCTCAGACTTCAGTTCAGGAAGATATCAGGTCACGTCGCGCATCTACATTTTCCGAAAGCATCTCAATCCTACATAAGAAAAATTGGTTCACTTATAAAAAGTAGAATTTATGACAAACGGTTGCAACATGAATTATCAGTTTGATACGATCAAATATTTTCAATATACTTAAAAGTCGATAATCAATGGCAATTTGTGCCTAATTAATGGATATTTAATGGATAACAACTAAACTAAGGACAATTGAAATTATGTTGATAAAAACTCCATGAAAAGTTATTTTAAGAATTAAGAATTCGGTTATTAATTTTTTTGACTTAGTCATCAATATGGAATATTAGAATGTTAATTGCCATATGTTCTAATATTCCTGGCTATTGCTCAATAAAAAGTTGATTCTTTCTTGAAATTCCATTTGTCAAGCTCTTTCTGTATACTATGCCTACACGAAAATAGCGTTTGAAGAGGTTGGGACAGTTGGGAGACAAGTTGATTGATACATATCGAGAATTTAACTTAAACCACTTAAGACGTTGACATCACATGTATTTGCAATTAGTGTATTTATTTAAACTGACTTGACGTCTCTTGTTTATTGCAGGTAAAACCAGGAAAGTTCAACGTGCATCGCATACAGAATTCCTCGGAAACTATATTGTCAATCTATTATTTGTGATTTGTGAACGCCTACCATATCTCTAAGTTTGACGCGAATTTGAAATCAACAAAAACTTGTAAAGTGCTCCGCTGTTCCGACCACGTCACGTCTACGTTGACGCGTCTAATCAATCCAATACGCGAAGGAAAATTTTAAAGTGAAATTAATTTGAATTGACGAATGATTCCCTGTCATGCTCATATTCTGTGAAGATGTTTTACACCAACTAAAAAATTGGCAACTTGGATGAATATTATAATGTGTGTGACACGCATATGTCGTGCGTGCGAACTTAACCGTTGTTCTAACGCGTAGCAAAGTCGATAATTATCAGTTTGAAGAAAAAATAATTTGTTAAGAACTAGAAGCGAATTAAACTTTCTACTCAATCAATGCTTCAAAATGGAGGGTGATTCCAATAATTACGAGTTGGATCCGTCCGGCCCGTTCATCACTGTCGTCTCTGTCGATGGCGGCTGTCATTTCGGCAATAAGTTGACTGTAATTACACCGAGTGATAAAAACGAAAATTGTACTGAAGGCAATGGAGAGTTTGCTCATCCTTGGGATGGAAATGATGAAAACAATGAGAGCAACGAAAATGGTGAAGAATGTGGAGAGAGCCAAGCACCCAATTATAATGACAAAGATGAATCTACCGGGGGTGGGGCATACGTGACAGTACTTGCCTTGGGAAAAAAGTCAATTGGTGACAACAGTAATCCCGGAGGTATCGTTGGAGAGAAAAAATCCATCGTGAATATTTTCAATGAAAATGAAGAAGAGGAATTTTTGGCTTACGACCCGGAGGAAGATTTTATGTTTGAAGAGCAAGAAACGGAGCCGTCCGAACCAATCCCTGTACTTCGGAGGCAAAGATCTATAGTTTCAATTGAAGAAAAAGCTCCGGAGATTGTGGAGCAAGTAATTGTTTATCGCCTACCAGGAGAAAGGCTCGGATTTGGACTTCGTTTTGAAGGTGGCGTCACAAATCCTTCAGAGAATGTCCGACGTCTTTTCATTCAGTCTTGTGCAGAAGATAGTCCGGCTTGGCGCACTAGGACATCTTGGGATTCTTTGGTAGAAGGAGATGAAATCTTGGAAATAGAGCGCGTCCCTGTTTCTTCCATGACTAGGATGGATTGTGTCCAGTCTTTGAAAGATTCTTCTGTTGCTGTCAATCTCCTCGTCCGACATTTTTACTCTTCCGCTGAAATTCAACTTATAACAAAAGCAAAATTGTTGGGTACGTCTGAAGGAGAGCGCTTGGCTGCTCCGACAAATACAAGTGTTTCGAATCAATCAACACCAGAACCGTTCTTGGACGAATTTCCTGAAGAAGAAATTCAAATTTTTGAACGTGAGCATCGTATCCAGAAGAAATCGTCTTTAGCGTTACGCAGACGCAAATCATCCTCACATTCGACTTCAGCGGAGTCCGCTTATGAATCATTATGCACAAACGCAAATTCTAATTCTGACGCACCACGCCTCTCATCCTCGTTGTCCGGATTCTCTACAAATTCAGTTTGGTCTTCGGATGACAATTATTATGAACGGGAAGAGCAACAACAACAGACGGCTACGCATGACGGCGATAACGGGGAAAATGATGACAAAGTTTATGACAATAATGAAATGGACGGAGATTTATATGGTCCACAAATGCCTCAAGCTCCGCCTCGTAAATTAATCAAATCTGTTGGTGGGCAGAATTCAATTGAATTAGTGTCAACCCGGGGCGGTGGAATTTTGAAAACCCCAGTAGATGATTTGAATTTAGACTTAAGACTCAAACCCCCTGCTGGTTTTGATGACACTTTGGACTGGGAACTTCAGAATAATTTCCCTGACTCTGTACTTGACATCATGAATATGAGTGACCTTCTTATTGAAGCAGAACGAATTCGTCTGGCACTTAACAATGAAGCAGCTGAAGCCACTGCAGCATTATTTTCTGAAGATATGGACGGAGATGGGAGTGCGTCTACGAGGTCCACCGTCATTTCACGCCTATCAATGGCATCTTCCGCGGCCACCACAACTACAACTTCAATGGACAACAACAATACAAATAATAATAATATGCAAATCCCAATGCACAAACAGAACAGTGGACGGAGCAGCAGTAGTGGTCATACGAATACAAATGCGATTTTTGCCCCGCAGGGTAATAACAACAAGCTTATGATGAGACCTGGTCTTGAGAAAAGTTTGATTCCGTTAGAACCTCCGTTGTCTTTTCAAGACTATGGTAATGGTGGTGAAGGTGAGGACGCTCCCTTTCAAATGCCGGTCAACAGTGTCAATATAATTCATTCAAACTCAACAACAATGAGAATGTATGAACATGAATATTACAACAATGATGAAGAGGATGACCATCGTTGCCTTACTTCTAATTCGGTTTCGGATGACATGTGGAGTCCTTACCCAAATCCAGATGAGGATGAATTGGCATTATTTGCTCAAGAACTGGGTCAGGATGATTATGATGACCAGCAGCAACAATTTGATGCAAATCAGATGAGTGTGACAAGATTCCAGAATCCTGCTAATGGGGACGGTGATGATGATGATGCTGAAGTCATGATCCGCATTGAATGGCTCCATGAAATTGAGGAACAAGTTCAAACCTTGGAAGCTGAAGTTTTTCCCCTCGTAAATGTTGTGTAAGTCATGACTTTTGTTTATCTAATTAGGGATTCATTATTCAGCGAAAAGTCTCACTCTCACGAGGGTAATTAGTCATTTGTACTTTGTACATCGGATTAACACAAATACTTGTCCATAAGCACTCAAAATTGTCAACGTTCCTCTATTTCATGCGACACGAAATTTTTGGCAAAAGGTCGCAGCTAAAATATTCATGCAACCCTCGAAGTATTTGATAATTTTAAATTAGTCAACTAATGATAAGTTGACAACTTGACGTCCTTCTGTCCTTTAAATTTTCAATCAATAATTTCATCAATTTTAAGTTTTCATGCCAAGTCTTTAGTAATACGCGTATATTGGAATGTAATATATGTAGCTACGACAGTTCTTGTTCGACTTGTCCCTCATAAGAATAAAACTTGTCGCTTATCTTCATATCGAATAGTGGTAGCCCTATTCTAATAAGGGGAAATGACAGAAGCCTTATTATCAGATATGATATTCATATTAGTTTTATGCAGATACGATTACCGTGTATGGGGTATCTGTGGAACTGGCCAAAGGTTGTCCAAATAATTAATATTGGTGCAGGTCTAACAAAATCTCTGACAGTCTCATCAGATTGAGGCTGGTCGTTCAAATCATACTAAAACTTTGCACAACAGACCATATACTTGAACTCTTGGGGTCAATTGAAGCGTGCGCTTATATACAAGTTTAATAATTTAAACATCTCGATGATTGTTATAGTTAGGCCGAGCTCTTCGCAAAATGACCTTACCAAGTCAACATGTTATGGGGTGGAAACGATTTATTTTCAAACTAAGGTTAATTTGCATAGTTAATACATCACGTGTAATACTTTCTACGGTAAAGTTGGCACACCTTTCGTTGGGGTATGTATAGTGGAACAACCTGCAGCTATTTATCTAAGATTGTACATAGATTTTAAAGATTTTAATATTCAAAAAATTTGAATGAACTGATAAAACCGTGATTACTCAAAAAGGACTGGTCATGTATTTTCTAAAATCCCCATTATGATGATCTTGAAATTGGAAGATGGTTTAACCGGTGTGAGCTTTTCTAACTCAACGCTTAGTAAGGTCCTCTGTGTCAAATCACATTATCACATAGAAAGCTATATGTATGAACGCGCGTGCATCATGTCACTCAGCAGACGTTCCTTCTATTAAACCATTGTCTCTAACCCGTTATCGAACAACCATAATCATAATCATTTAAACACACATGCACTTTAAAAGCCTCCCGTACTTACCATCAGGAATGGAATTTTAGGAACCATAAATCACTCGCCACCCAAATGTCTGAAGTCACAAATTACATGGGAATGGACATGAGACAGTGTGATGAATCGAAATTATACTCATAATATACGTATTCATAAGAAGGGAAGGAAGGAAGGTGGCAAATGCATTAGCAGTTTCTACTTGCACTCACGCCTTAATAAATGTATTCCGGTCCAACTTCTAATGCAAATTTAAATGCAAATGCAAATAATACTCATAGGCTTCAAAATTTACTTCCTAAGGTCCTTAATGGGAATGAGATATGTTAACATGGTATTCCCATTTTTCATATTATCCTGTACGTTATGTATTTTCCTTAGACAGTGAGTGCAGAGATTGCATTCCCACATTACATGTACGAAGTATGAACATTCAGAGGGTAAAATAAATGAGCTTTCATTTGTGGGGTCGGTCGTAGCCGTGACCGTGACTTGCCGTGAAATTGTTGCACTTGTACATTATTGCGCAGAATAGTAACCCTTTAACCCAGACGAGCAAGCTTAATTCTCAGTCATTATTTCTTTCTAAAACACACTTTGGTGGCAGACAGGTTGATTCATTGCATCGGCATCACATTCTGTGCTGTAGAACATGAAGTTCATCTCTTCATTTTCAAGACTACCTACTGTGCACTACAATCACCTCCATCAGTCGATAAATAATTCTCACGACAAACTCTATTCGGAAGTAAAATTTCGCAAGTCTGCCTCGGCTAGTTTACGGGTAATCCCTCGTGGTCTCGCCGAGGATGTGAAAATTATTTCGATATATTTAAAAAAGTCTCCCCCATTTTTCTGTCTACAGTTAATTTGGGCTACCTAATAGGTAACGCATTCTTAAAATGCGAGATTTTTATAACCGAGATAGCACTATAGCACCACAATATTGCCCTACGAGTTTCTGCCAGGAAAATCCAGATAATTAGGTTCTGTCGCAAAACATATAGGTAACCAGATAATGAACGAAATAAGTGAAAGATGAAACTCAGGACAAATTGTCGGGCAAAAAAAAATAGTCAGATTAATGACGAAGAGTTGATTTGTTGACATTGAATCCCATGGCGGTCTGTTTGATATAATTATTTTGAGAGAAATTATCTCTTGTTGTAAATGGATGCTCCAGAATTAACATCTCAACGTGAATTGGCATTGATAGTTAATAAAACAATGAAAGAGGAAAGATTCTCGTATTTCTGGTCCAAGTTTCAAAGAAATGGAATAAAATTAATTAAAATTCGCAGATAACTTTATTTGGTGTGGCGGAATGTCACCTAGCAATTGAACTTGGGTAGGTAATCGTGTTCATTGATGTGGTCCTGTTATGCAAAGTAGGGACTTGTTGTGTTGATTAGGTCCAGAGTGACACTTACTCGTGTCGGTAATCTGATTGAAAAAGGTATATAAATTCCCAAGTTCCAGAAAGGCATAAATGGAATTAAAAGCTAAGCTAACAAAAAAGTTGTTTTTCTTTCATAACAAATTAAAAACACTGGATGTGTCAGACGTGTCACGTTTGCCTAATCAATCCTGTCAGTAGGTTTAATTATTGCTAATTTCAATTTTGTAACCATTCATGTCATGTCGTCGAATGAGGAGTTTTTGCTTGTGTACAAACTGGGCCTGCGCAAGCAAAATGTTACACAAATAGTGGTTCTTATCTTTAGCTTGGACAAAACGAGATATTGGTGAGATGTACAATTTGCAAGAATTTGAGGGTTTCAATTAATTAATCATAAGTGTCATCAATCCACACGAGGCACTCAAGAATTTCAAAAAAAAATCAAAACTGTCCTTCATTTAGCTTCGCCTTACATTAACATTTCTGGCAATTTCGCCAAGTGACTTATAAATATATCTCTACGGATATCAAATTCATATATGCACTTCATTATTTCTTGGAAAACCTTGGGATTTAAAGGAGTGGTGAAAGAATTAGTTATGATCCACCGTGTACACACACGGGCATTTTGCAATTGCCCTAGAGCGACACCCGCCACCTACTTACAATCCGGTCTAAAGAAATGTTATAATTAATTGTTTCTGCTTGAATGATAAATGAGAACTTTCATGTTTGTTTGTCTGTCTCTGCCTATCCTTCGTTGTCCGCTTTAAAATCAGATAACATGAGGTGGATTTTTCATATATATATCTTCTTTGGATTGCGTGCTGACATTTTTTTTTCTACTTCAGTTACCCCACTGTACAGCTGCATCTTAAATACAAATCCTTGAAAGGATTTTTCCTCCTAATTATCTAATTTACCTTATTTTATCTTGACTTGGGGATCCTTCTCTCCTGTACCCCTTTGAGTTCCACTGCACTGTAATGTCCTGGGAATATGAATATGTATGTATGGTTCATAAGAAATGGCCTTGCTGCTTGTATAACTTGAACAAAAAATATATTATTTGACATTCACTGCACATAGGTGCAGAAGCAGATTGCGGTGGAAATGTATATCCTTTTAACAAGTTTCCAAGTTTTATTGCCAAAGAAGTTTGGAGCCAGATAAGCTAACTAGTTTTCATTCCTTGCGAATTTTCTAGTCTAGGGTAAGTGACGCAGGGAATATTTTAATAGTTGTGGTCAAGAAAGGAAGAGACCTCGCAGCAGCACCTCAACATCCGCTTGCTTATGGGCTCTCCTTAAAAATTCCAATCCTTCCAGTACATTTTGAGAATTTAATTTAATTGAATATAATTGATCAAAATGCACGAACATACGCCCAGACAACGTAATACGTCCAGTGCTAGTGTGACGAGTTCAGGTTACACTTCTTTAAATTCAAATTATTCTAATTCCCCCGAACCATACAGTTCAAAAGGTTCCAAGGGACGGGGTGACATTTCGACAAAGTCAAATAATAGACAAGTTGAGCGATATCGATCACCGTTAGATAAAATAATATCCGTCTTCAAACGAATTAAAAATGGTTCGGAAAAATCAAATCGAAAAGACAAAATCAATTGGAATCACTACACAGATGAACGTTTGCCGTTCTCTGGAAGAGAATACAGAACTCCGACCAGTTCCAGAGCAGAGAGTCCATGTCCAAGCACTTGGTCAACTCGGAGCGCAGGTTAATTAAAAATAAAATATATCTTCAGATCTAACGTTTTCAATTTTCTGGAAACTAAGATACAAATTCTAATCTTGGAACAGGTGTCCTTGACTCTCCTATCATCGTTGACTTAGATAGAGAGACTAGGAGCATCCGAAGTTCACGAGGAACCACACCACCCCCGAAACAAACAGTCCCAGAAAATGTCCCATCAAATTTGGTTGAAACTTGTTTCCTGGGCGGTACGACTCTGACTAAAAGACAAAGACCCGTTTCAATGATAGCACAACCAGAGGAAGCTCCACCAAGACCTCGTAAGGTGGTGCGTAGGAAGTCTTGTGCCGACAGCTTTCGAGTTTCGAAGTTTGACGCCCGTGTTGAGCCTCCGGCCCTTGTCACTCCACCAAAACTTATTGTGACTCCACCAAAAACCTCTCCGAAGATCATAAAGAAAGCAGGAACTCTTCCTTCCAAACTCCCAGTACCGATTGCTGGTTTGGTGAGACAAAGAACTTTTGATAGTGGATTTTCAAACAACTCATGTCCACCCAGAGGTGGACTCCGGCGTTCACTTTCTCCAACTTTCTCTTTAACATCTGAACCTGTGCAAGGACGAAGCCCACAATTAAGACGTGGCGGAAGTTTAAGGTTACCAAAACACGGTCCGCGGTCCCTCATCGAAGATCGCGGCCAGCCACCACTACCACCGACAAGGCCAGGTCATCGACATGATAACTGTTTCAGCCATGCTCAACCAGTGAGACCTGTGGCGCTACCCAAGGGGTCAAGGGTACCACCCACCATGTTGAGAATAGAGAATGACCCACGCCCTACCCTACGACCTTCAAAATTTCAAAATACAAATACTCCACCTAGGCCGGAACCGTGGAAGCGCAACGAGATCCTACGAATTGATGAGCCCATATTGGAAGACGGAAGTGAAAGTCCAGCATCCCGTATTAGAAAAATTCTTGCAGATGAAAACTATAAGGGTGAATTACAAATTGGGAAGTCCTTATCTTTGGCATCAGGTGGGGAAACAGATGAAACATTTGATTTAAGTCGAAGCTCAAGTCAGAATAATGACCGAAATATATTTTACAGGGGAGTTTTCGGAAGTTTTCGTCCTAAATTTATCCAAGCCTGGGTCGTCGGGTCGTCCTACCTCGCTAATACTTCTGAGTGAAGATAATAATAACGTACAAACTTGGCTGGAAGAAAATGGACGGGAAACCTAGGGTTAAATCGGATTAT
>JAQGCB010001561.1:0-14060 GCA_034698835.1 Protaphorura tricampata
TCTAAATCAGAAGCAGTAGATGAAGGTAAGCGTCAACTTCTGGAATCAGAGGATTCTTCTCCGCACGGGAGGCCCTTAATTTTGGATTTGGGAGTGCTGGACTCTCACCGTCTACTTCCATTTCCTAGAAAACAAAAGTCAGTTTTTTTTTACTTTGTTTGAGTGTGGACAGCAATCAGAACCTCAAAACTATAAATACGAATTCTTAAATAGTAATTGTATTGTAAATAAGAAATTGTAAGATTACATCTTTTTCTTTATCGACGATAAAACTCTCCATGGCCTGACGATCCTTTGCTGAATGAGTGTAGTATCCATGAACCAAACGACGGAGAACGTTACTGTTCAACTTTCTTCTGGTACTCCCCAAACACCGAAGGACTCGAAGGGAATAGCGGAAATCCTTACCATAAACAGCCTTCTCCAATTGCTTCACCTGTTCCCGGATATCTATGAAACAAAAACAACAAAATCATAAGATTCAATACACCGTGCTAATTTACTTGGTATTTTCTATTTTTCTTGGGGTTTCGTCTTTCATACATTAACTACCAGGGTACAGTTAATATGATCGGTATTTGCGTGCAATGTGAGTTATGGAGTTTGGAGTCAATGACTAATAAAAAATAATCTGACATCTGAAATGGTGAATGGGGTTGGGTTATGCCATTTCATCGTATGTTAATGTGAACTTAAATGATTCTATTATAACGCCGTAAAAAATTTCACCAACTATATATTTAATAATTAACACTATAATTCCAACTCACCCTCGATTGTTAGCAAATCTGGATCTTTTTTGACCTCAGGTTCGGCAGAGACCGCGACCTCAGCATTTCCAGCATCCTCAACACTCTTCATTTCAACGTCCGGCATGATTCGAAAACTTTACCGAGAATCTAGGACTTATTTTATAAATATGACTCGCGGAATTCGTTTACTGATTTGTAAACTAGAAGTAGAAAATTAATTTTTTGAAGATAATTAGAATTTGACGAGTCACTGAACCGACTACTACTGACAGGGCTTGTTTTCTGAAAGCTTTGAAATTCTGCGCCCAATTTCTTGCTGAGTAATGTTGAGCAGCATTTGAGCATAGAATTTGAGAAATATTTCCATGCTGTTCAGTTCGTCTATGGTGAGACAAAAACACAACACGGAAACATAACGAAGGAAAACAATTGAAACTAACAAAAGTCCATCCCAGGAAAGATGACGACAAAAACGAAACGAACCAACAACATCAACTCTTGCATTTTCTACTTTAATCAATTTAGCACGGAGCTCGCTGTGACTATGACGTTACCCCTCATTCAGCAACGATAATAATATTTAAAAATGGCAAGCTCGAGCAGCTCGACTGGAGCGAAGGAAGACTAACTTATTGTGTATATCTAATTGTGTAATGATGCAACAAACTGGAACGATACAATTTTTGTTGTTCATAATACCATACATTTTAACACTGAATTATATTTCGAAATTATGAAGAATAATTATTTCTAATTGTAGGATGCAATTTAAACCCATTCTGTATAAGATGGAAGACGGTCAGGGACCCACATAAGATATGTTTCACGTAATGTTAGAAACACATCGGTGAGGCGTCATTTTATAAAATACGTTTAACATACGTCTAAAGTTAACCACTTATCTGAAAGGGGTAACATTAATTAGTAGGATAGTAGCATTTAAGTATTAAAGCATAGAATGTCAAGCAAGAACGTTGTTTGTATGTGTCACGAGACAGTAGACAGTCGTTCGTGAACGTCGTGAAGCTCGAGACAGCTGAAATCCATCCACTTCCTATCCCTATCACCTTCTCACTGTTCTCACCTTGCAGCGCAGCTCTCCGCAATTTGTATTTCCTTCCCACTAAAAAGTTGGCTATGTGGTCCAGATAATCCGAATCCGGAGGCAAATTCTTCTAACGGCACGTAGTACGTATAATGATTGCATGAACTCTTTAATAACATACAGTTAATTGCACACAAATTCATGTAATTCAAATCCGATAGTAATTCTTAGCTACTCGTAATACTCCCGACGCGACGTCCCGAAGCGAAGCCCGAAACTCTTAATTCGTTACCTCTATGGACGGACCAGCAGGTGGAATTTGGTGCACACAGACAGACTGTGTATTTTATAACACCATCGAATGCAATTCACGAGAAACGAGCACGACTTTTCCTAACACGACATTCTCATTCTGAGCTGAGTTTCTCAGTTTTATGTGTTCGTTCTGTAGAGTTGTTTGTGTCTGTATGTGTTGTGCTTGTGTGTCAACTCCGTAGAGTTTCTCAAGGCTAAAAAGACAAAGAAAGAAATAATACGAAATACGAAAGTACTGACTAACAGTGGTTGTTTTTCAGTTTTTCTAGTAGTTCCCAATTTTTAGTACTATATTTTTCTGTGTATTGTGTATATTGTATACAAACTTGTCTTCGCGAATTAAGATATGGCTTAGTTTTAAATCGAGACGCACGTCGAAAACTATATATTAATATACATACAAGCCACAAGTTACTGATTAAATTTTCTGGAATTGGTGAGTCAAAGTACAAGCAAGTAATAATATGTATTTATTTATTTAATTATTATTTTGTGTCAGTGTCCGCCGCTGACGGCTGACACTGACACATATGCATAATGCATATGCAAGATGCAACCACAATCCACAATTATCAAAGAAACGAATCATAGGATTCAGGAACTAATATTTCTTCGACCTCTGTTTTTTTAATGCTAAGTCAGAATTTGCATTAAAATAAAATCAACCAAATAACACTTTAATGGTTTCAATTTTTTCCATTCAAGCATTGTTTTGTTTCAATAATTGGTTCTATTTTCAGACTTCCGAGCTCTGAAAGAACGGCTCGAGCAACAGTTAACTTTTGGTGGTGAATGTGTGAGAGCCCAATGGGTATTTCACCTCACCAAGATGGATATCGAGGCCATCGAAGATGAAAGGATGGACTCTGATAGTTTCACTGACATTTCTGGATCACCATTACCACAATATGTAATTAATGAACCCGTACTTGTTCGTGGAAACGGAAATTTGACTATATTCGGTCTAAGCAATCGTTTCTCCACTGATTTTCCACAACCTCTCTTAGCCCGATTGGCTCCTGAAGAATTTTCTGCCACTGTCGAGAAGATTAACAGTTTGTTGAGGAAAGCTCTTCCTCTTCAAATGAAATGGATTGCTTTTGGCTGTGTTTGTTGTTGTTGCACATTAGGTTGCTCCCTGTGGCCAGTCGTTTGTATGAGCAAAAAAACTAGACTATCAATTGAAAAACTTCTTGACTGGGAGAACTCACACTTGTATCGTCGACTTGGACTCAGGTGGAGATTGGCTCAAATGCACTTGGATTCAAGTTCTATGTTGGAATATGTTCTTGTGATTGATTTTTTACCAAAGTGCCATCTTTACTTACCTGATTGACTGATTTTTTATAAACAGAAACCTCTAATTTAAAAGTTCGAATTAAACTAAATTGTACTTGAGTTGAGTAGTTACCAATTATATTTATATTGTTGTGAAAGTAATTTTGAAAGTGTCAGGATCATACCTGAAAGATGGAACCTAGATTGGAAAATGTCCCTCGGGACGAGTCTTCACAAGACTTCGCGACTACTTTTAGAGGACTCGTTCTAAATCGAGAAATCCATGAGCCCGTAGTATTTAAAAACATTCACAAAAATTGGGATCCTATTCAGTGGGACTTAGAGCGCTGGGGACAACTTTTCATGCACGATGGGAGAGAAGAGAGACTAACTTGTCGAGTTGGTCAGCAGAAATTTGAGTACAATGTACGTAACTTCAAACTTCAATAATGAATAAATTGAATTACTACGAGTAAGATTGGATAAAATCGGATTTATTCTATTCTTGCAGGAACCCCAATGGGAATCTGATACGAATTCAATATCTTTATCCTGGAGCGAATTGCACAGCTGGTCAGACGAAACTCGGTGGGCTTATTACGACTACAAGAATATAATTCAAGTGTTCGAGAAAATGTATTTTGAGGTAAATTGTTAATTTCGTATAAGGTTGGATTGGAATATCTAAATGCAATCAAATGATTTATTCCCATATGAATTTGTGTAGGCGTTTGAGTGGAGTACACTAGGTTTTCCGGAACGAACAGGAGAGCTTGGAAATATATGGATAGGAACTAAAGGATCGTATACTCCTTGTCATTTCGATACATACGGCTGTAATTTAGTATCTCAGATTCGTGGAAGGTATTTAGTACACAATTTGTCGTAGTTAATGGATCATTATCATTATTAGTTTCTTCAATAAATATTCAATACATTATTTCATTTTCTAGGAAAACGTGGATTTTGTTCCCGCCTGGAGACACTTCACTTTTGTTCCCAACTCGGGTTCCTTACGAGGAGTCCAGTGTTTATAGTCAGATTAATTTTTCCTATCCATCTGAGGCTCATTTGGAAGGTGATTTTATAGTTGTTATTTCCCTACGTAAAAGTATAATATGCGAAGAAAAAATGTGACATGGAGATGATTTCATGAACCAATCATTCATTTTCCTATACAGCTCTGGCCCAATGTACCCCTGTAAGAATAACGTTGGAACCTGGTGATGTTCTGTTCGTTCCGCCCCGCTGGTGGCATTTCGTAAAGTCCGAAGAATTTACAATCAGCGTAAATACATGGATCGAATTGGTTGGTTACTTTACTCAAGCGTATTGCCTTTGTTTCGAGTATCGAGTTTCGATAGGTCACTAATTATTCTCATATTCGTTCTTCTTTTCGGGCGATTTAGCCAGAAGACCGGAAATCTCGAGTAGAGGAAGCCCTAGTAAGGTTCGTAGTGGGTTCTGTCGTGTCCTCGGCTACCCCAGATAATATCATCGATGTTTTAAACCCAAACGAGGTGAGAAAACTGTTATAATAGTGTGGATTAAAATCAGTACAGTACGTATATTTGATTTTTTGATAACCGATTTTACGACTTACGACACAGCGACAGTATATTAGAAACAAAAATTCTCAAAAGCGTGTATGGTATATCGTCGACTTCAACTCTCGTTAATCAAGTTAAAACCAAGAGTTTATTAATTTTCAAAATCACAAGTTCTAGTCCTTTTTACTTTTCAGGAGGACTTGACTGAAGTTAGTGAGAAGCAACTCGAAAGTATGCTTCAAAAAAGTTCCGAAGATTATTTTGAGCATAACAACCCCGAGCATCTGAAGATTGACGAACCTCAAGGGTCCAACACCAATGGTTTTCACGGGATTGACAATCATTCTGAAGCCGAATCAAAGAAACGTAAACTTGACACTCCATTGGACGAATTTTTTAGACGTTTCCCAGACTCGGGCGGTGAGAAACTTTCACGCTTTCACTATCAAAAAGGTTCAGGACAACTAGAAAATGTGCATCCACGCAAAAATGAAATGAAGAACAAATACTTGGTTCATCTCATAAATGCTATTGGCCATCCCTCAATTCTGAAGCAAATTTCAGAGAAGTTCCTAGAAAACATATTAGCTGAAACTGAGCATGCCAACGCACTCAACTCAAATCTACCAATTACACACGTAACGAACGGTCAAACGGAAACTGAATCACAGAACGAGTGTCGAAATACGTTAACATGAGGAAGAATTTATTATTATTTATTATTATTTATTAATTTGTTTGTACGGACTTCATTCCCATAATCAGAAGACCCATTCGCCATTCATCGATTCATCCACGAATCCTTCTTTCCACCTACATTTTTGTCGGTACTGTGTAGCACTAACAATTAGGAAAATATGTTCACTCGCGGAGCTTGCTTGAATTATATTATGCCGAATAAATGTTGTTTTCGAAAATGTAGTTGTTTTATGAGACTTTTACTGCAAAAATTCATTTCATCATCATATCACTACTTACAATTACAAACAGCGAAATGAGGCTACTACGCACGCAGACACTACCTCACAAGGCAAGTTCCGATCTCTTATTTAATTCATCGATACAAAGTGAAGTATTCAAGACTATTAAAATTGTATATTATTTTGTTGATAACTCATTTTATTCGTAAACAAAACAAACGCGGCTCAGGTTTTATTACTTCTTACCCTGCAATTTCGTTTTCAATATTGCCTCATGGCACGACTTGAATAATTAATTATGGGTCCCCTCCATTTAAGTTGGGCAAGCTAAAGATGTAGGTTTTAAAAAATCCAGTCGTACAGTTGAAACAAAAATCTGTAATATTTTAAGGCATCATATTCAAGTAGTGAGTCGAGTCGATCGAAAATTGGAAACGACGTACTCTGGTCTGGCAACTATTTTCGAAGCAACTCGGCTTCTACACGGCTTACATCTTGGAACACTCCACGAGAGTCATGCAAATCAAAGAGTCTAAATAAATTACCTCTCTAAAGATTGGGCTCAACTGTCATCTTTCTTCTGCTAAGCAACTGACCAAATTAAACCATTTATTTCTGTCTACCTATCAACTTTATTAGGTCATGCTTTAAAAGAGTTAAGTAAGTAAAACTGTATCTCACTGCCTGGGTTAGTTAGGAAGTCAATTCGTCAATTCAAGTTCAAATGTATAGCACAATTGGTCAATTGCACTCGTCCTTTACTAATATTCAGGCTTAGGTGCTCAAGAATCAAAATCACTCTCAAAATGTTTAAATTGCTTTACTCGCCCACCTATTCGTTATGGTTTGTCTGTTAAATTAATAAACGTTGAGAATATAAAAAAACTTTCAGACCTAAACCTAACTTGACGACTAAATTGTGTCGACTGTCCAGAAGCTATTCGTACGTTATTTCCATTATTCCATTAAACTTCAATCATACTTCATTTAAACAAAGTTATAAAATAAGGCATCGTGCCCGAATGTTCATTCGAAACGACTTATGGCGTGTATTTATCCATTGCCCAGGAGAAAATTAATATTCTGATAATGATCCACGTACCATACAAACATACAATATTTAAAATATGTTTAATGGCTAGAGTACATAATAATATATTTGATTGTTGAACCCAAATAGCATCTAAACAAACTTGGCACACCTGTTAACTGTAACCGTACTTTGTTTAATATTTAACAGAATTAGGTATACTTAGCAAACTGCAGAGAATTAAGGAACATACTGCCTGTCAGGTGATACAGATTTGTTTCAATGAATGCTTCGTTGTATTGGTCAAAAGAAGGAAGAACTGTTGGGCCAGAACTATAGTTATAAAATCCGGAGTGAAACCCCAATGTCCCGAATCTAATAGCTTATACATATTATGGTTTTCAATCTTAAAGACTGGAAAGTATAACGATTTATTATGGAATCACAAATGACTGTTGTACTGGTCCCAAAAATTTCACTCGGTTCAGTCCGGCGGATTGAACCGGAGCAAAATCATCACATCTATTGATTCTAAAACCTAAATGATTACAAGAATTTGGCCTCCGCGTGATTATCAAACTTTCATGAGGAATATTATGGAAGACTCGTGATTTTGTCTTACTTTGCTTGCTTACAGTTAATTTACAACAATCTTCTTGTACAGGCTAGTTTCACAAAAATATTGGTGAACTGATGTCAGAGCAGTGCTGCATAAATGGTCCGATTATATGTTCAAGCCGTTTCACTTAAATAACTAAATTTTAATGCTTCCTTACTTCCAGTTGTAGCTAATGGTAGATTACAATTACTACTAAAACAGTAAGCAGTAAGCTAACCACGTTCTTTGCAGCAATTATTAATTAGCGGACACTACGTAGTTAGCGGGCAGCATTCCTCTCCTTCCTGTCCTCTGCACGGTTCCCGTCATCCATCCTTCATCTACTGCTGTGCAATCGATAATCAGGTCCCCGTCACCGAAACTAACTTCATCCATATCTGGTAATAAATTAATTGTTAATTATTTTTGAATAAATCCATAGTAATCAAAGAATTAAATAAGTGACTCTTACCTTGAGCTTCGTAATCATACAGTGCCCGGTAACAAACTCCAGTTCCTTGACTATTTGGTCTTGGAACTGGCACTTGCTGAGGCGGCGCTTGTTGGTGAGGCTGCGGATGATGACCATAACCTGGTTGCTGATTTATTGCAGTGTGCATTTGATTATAACCTCCAGACGCAGGAGGAGCCTGGTTTCTGCTCCCAATTCTGCCAGTCTAAACAGACCAAAACAATTATTTTTAAAAACCAATGTAAAATGATAACGGATTAAATAATAAACATTCACACTACACTGCCACACGATTTTGCAATAATAATTTTTTGGGTTTCAGTGTTAAATAGCTCAGATGTTCCTTGTTCAAAAGTCAAATCTCTACAAAATCCATGGAACATTCATAACCAATTCATCCAAGGTCACATTTAGAAGGAAAGTACCCAGTTGACTCTGACCCAGTAAGTTTCATTATTCAGTAAAAAGACCTGGTGGTCAAATAGTTCATAAGTAATAAGATCTGCCTGTAAAAAAAGTTCAATTGAAAAATTCATCGAATCTTATTATTCGATTCGTTCTCCCCCTTTGTACTAAAAAAGGGTTAATAAATCTCAATACAAAGATGAAAAGCTTATAAAAAAAATGAGGCAGTGCACCCCTTCCATTGAACTAATTACATCGTAAGGATAAAGAGGACGAACTGTGCCTCCATCTTGAACAACAGAGTTTGGACCTCATCAGACGAGACACGATATCTCTCAAAATACAGACAAATAACCGTTAATTGACATCACATGACCATGACATATATGGACATGAATCATGGTCATATTCATGGTGCCATGGTTAAACGTCTTTTCATTCACTTCCCCTACAAGAGGTTTGAAAGCCATTACGACGCCATTGGGATGTTTGAAACGTTAAGCGGGCGAAACATGTACGGTACTTTCCTTAATAATGCGAATGTAATAAATAATTCGCTAATTATATTTTCAGATAGGTGGGTAATGCAATTATGAAATTTCAACTATTTTAAAGCCAAGTCGAGGTTAGAGCAAAGCGGAAAGCACTTTCTCACGCTTAGCGTCATCGAACACGTTCCCTTTAAATTAGCAAATACCAAATTGTGCCGCACACACAATATTTAGTACAATCGTAAAGCTGGTCTTGCACGGTTCGATAGAAAACTAAACAATAATTGCATACCTGCCCGCCTGGCTGAGGATCAAGTGATCCGTAATAATTGTTTACCGGGTCGTAGTCCGCAATAGAGCCAACCTTCCGGGAAGCATTTGAATTGTTCACTGCAATAAGAAGTAATAATCTTATTACAAACCTAATAACCAAAAATTACTAAATTGTTAAAAGCATTATTTAGACACAATGTGTACCTGGGCCTTCTGAGGAGTAGACAACATTTGGAGCACCTCTAGCCGAATATGGTGATGGATTCCCAACAACAGGTTGAGTCACATGTGGGGAACTCGGTGGAGCCATTACATTTTGTCTTTGCCTAGAATTTTGACCGTTATCTCCAGAATTGTAGCTATTTGGTCTGTAGGACGAGTTTGACGTTGGTGGTGGACCATAACGTTGTTGCTGTTGATGGGAAGGTGGTGGCTGTGGTGCTGGGACTGATGACAATTCATCCATGTATGAAGGACTGCGCGGAGGAGCAATTCCATTGCTATTTTGATCTCCAGCTTCAGAAAGATTACGCTTCTGTTCCATATTCGCTTTTCTCTCCAAATCTCCATGGTAAGCTACATTGCTAATTATCTTCGAATTTTGTCGAATTCTAAGAAGTTCCGGGTCATCCACCACTGGTGTAAACTTCCCTTTAGACTTTTCAAAATCAGCATGATAGACAGCCTGACACAACAGAATTAGGATTGGATTACTAATTGAATTTAAAACGTCAAGTGTGCAAAACCGCAAAATTATAAAATCCTTACGTTTGACTGTATCTTCGTATTTTCTTGAATTCGCCTCAGCTCGGGTGTCTCTGCAACAGTGGTTGCTTTAGCTTTCGGTATATGTCTGCAAAAATAAAGCAAATAATAATTTTTGTGTGGTTTTATTTGTCAGAATGAAGATCGCATCAACCTATCAACCGATGTGAAACATATTATAATTCGATGAGAAGAGTTAACTGGCAATGGGTCGACGCGATTGAAATTGAAAATTATACTATTCTACATATATCTTAAACTGTATATAAACAAAAGTACGTTACCAATAATCCAAAAACTTACGCGTCACAATACGGGAATTTGTTGAATCCTTTGTACGTTTTCATATTTAGTGTCATCCCACATTCGTGACATTTGAAACATCCTTTATGCCATGTCTGAAAATCCAAAAAAGATCAAAATTATGCACACGAGACAAGGAGCCTGAGCCTACTCATCTTTATAAAGGTGAAGGTTATCAGTTATCTAAAAATTGGTCGTTGTTAAATAGCTTATGCCTTCGGTTCGGATCACACCAGTTTTGTAGCATAAAGTCATTTTCCTTAGGTTAGGCGTTTCGTATTTCGTAGTTTATCTTCATTTTCATTTCCATCAAGTAAGGTTTACTCATGATAACAACCCGAGTTCAAATTCATTCCACACCAAACCAACTACAAATTATAATCATTAATCATAAGCCACGATTTGTCTCTCATGGTAGTTAACCCTGTATTCTCTGTACTCTGTATAGTGAACACAAGGGAGTGGGCAATGGGCATGTATATGACAAAGACGAGTACTTCTTTTTGATTCAACTTTTACATTATTACAATCAGTATTTGCAATACACGAGTACGATGTACGAGTACTAACTTTATGTACCTTTGCGCGACCTTACTAGTCACTACTAGTCGGCCTCTGTTCGGCCCACCGATACCGATAGCATTCCATACCAACAAAACAATCTCAGCTCCTGCTTCATTCATGAATGACAATGTCAGAGAATTGAGAATGACAGTACAGTAGAGAACCTAACCTCAACCACGCCGCCAAATAAGGACTGAATTCAAGATATTTCCTTGCTAATAAATTCAAACAATATACAAACGGCTGGTTTATGTTTATGTTCAAGGCTTCGCATGGTTTGCCAAAGCGATTTAGATCACAAATTGTGAAAATTGTGAAGATTATAGAAACACACCAAATGATTGCCGCCGGTAAGGCTGTGCTAAACATTAAACATTATAGCGAATTCTATTAATTCTTCTATTGACTTTTAGAGAAGGTGAAGGGTTCGTTGTTTTGTGCAAAATTTCCAAACTATCCCGAGACCGACACTTTCAAACGAGTATTTTACTTTACTTTGCAGTGAAACTGATATTAATATAATCTGATTCAGTATCGGTACTCGTCACCAGTAAAGTGACGATATGTACGGATGATTCAATCCATGAACCTTCTACACATACGGACGACGGATTGAATGAATCACAATCAAAAACTGACTTAGCCTAGTATCAACCTCAACCGAGGGGATAGTTTAGTGTGAGCCTCTGTGTTAATTCAATTTCCCAAACATTAAACATGAATAGTAATCAAGTACAATGTACAAAGTTAAATAAAACTGGTCACACAATTAATTAATTTTACAATACATGACTCATTCATTAGGATAGGATGACCAAAGTGGGGGGGTTCTGATAATACTGAATAAGGAATACACCACTCATTACAAACTGTCTAACTGTCACTGTCATGTCACTCCTTGAGTCCGTCATAATAAATATTGAGCCTACTAAGACTACTAACCTAGCCTTGATATTACCCAAATATATTGTATAAATAAATCCCCTACTCATTTTATCACTTTATTTCAATTAAGTTCTTCTAACGATATCTGTGTTAGGCTAAGCATCGTAAATGTCACTTTGATACGGACGAGTCTAGTATTCTTAATTCTCAAGGAAGTTCTATCTCCAGCCGTCAAGACGATAGCTGGACTTACTTACTGGACCACTGATACTTTATTTAATCTGCAAATTAAGAATGTACAGAGTGTGAATTCATTTTTGTTAAGATATGAAATATGAATGATAATATCATATTATGATGTTTGGGAAAGTTGATGAGACGGAGAGGACTCCAAGTTCGACGTTCACAAATATTCCAAAGTAAAACAGCTACAAAATTCACCAGGTTGCCACATTCTAGAATGAATTGTCTAAAATAAATTGTAATTCTTTAATCTTCCACCCAGCCATCACCCTGTTACTGTTATCATATTTTTCCAGAACTTCCATTTATCAAAAAAATAATGATAATGTTGTGGTCATGGAAAGTCTAGCCTAATCACTCAATTAGTTATTTCATTCTATTTCTAAATAGTTATTAGTTAATGTATCGTATATACACAGCACACCGTTCATTCAACGTCCTACATATTGACATATGACTTCGTTCCTGTTCATTGTCCAAATAGAAATAGTTCCCGCACATGCATGGCACATTCCGATTCCTCCATACATTCAAAATAAAAATATGTGCAGTGTCACATCAACAATAAATGATCAACTGAATTCAACTGTCATAATTATCATGCTAATTCGGTCCTTATATTTGTTTACCACGCAAACCAAGCTGTAGGAGTTTCCGGTTCCTTACAGACAGAGGTCTATCGTAGGGACTGACAACACTGACAATGACAAGCCACTAGGTTTTGAAGATTAATCTCGGAGTTAAGCAAATCGCAAATGTCAGATCGTGCCTGGAAATACTGGAAAATCTGTCGGAAGTCTCGGAAGTACAAGGTAGCGGCTTTGTACGGCCCGAACCTATTTAATTTTTAGCTAATTTTTCAACTTTTACTGTTTACGGCAAAGACTTGCATATATTTCTCTTTTCTTAAACCTTGACTTTAAGGTGGAAGACTAATTGGTTCTTATTAGGGATATTGCTGTCCTTGATTTCTTTAAAGAACTTTGAACTTTGGTCCTAAACAAATTCCAATTATAAAACTATATTAATTACATAAGAATAAAAACTAAGAACTTATACTACTGTAAATAATAAAAAATCAAAAGTATGACCTTGTCAAGGCACTTGAGTTCCTCCAGGGGATACACAGATTTCTCACATTTGGCACATGACTTGCTCATCTTGACTTCGCTCTTTACGACGATCTTCCAATTATTCAATATATCCAATGTAAATTTCAGTTGCGTCTTTAAAAGAAGGCACTAATTAAGCATAAGCAGCGATATGAATTGTATATATTCTGTCTGTTGTCCAAATCCAGTACTGTTTACTAAAGTCACATTCCCGTTCACATTTGCACACAAGCACAAAAATATAGATCTCACTAAAATTCTTCCAGCGTTTCGTTCAAAAGACACTCGTGGTTTATCAAATGAAATGAAATTACGTTTTTAGTAGTGGTATTGCTTCACTGACACTGACTGCGCACTTCTTTGACAGATATAAGGTTTAATTTATTATCAATTTACCGACCGAACGGAATCTATCAAAGTGCTAATATTAATTTAGCTGTCTGCAAAATTGGAATGAAAATTCCTCCAGTATTTGTAATCCGCTTCCAGTATTTTTACCAAGATCCAATGGTTGGAATGAATTTTTTTTTCTTTTGATTGCGTACGCGTAGTATTATTTTTTTGTTTCGAAGACACTGAAAAATAAAAAGGAGTGGAGTGAATGGACGGACGGTCGTTCGTTTGTGTTTTTCCTCTCTCCTCTCCTCTAGTTGTGGGAATCT
The DNA here is from genome assembly GCA_034698835.1 of Protaphorura tricampata. Classification (NCBI taxonomy): domain Eukaryota; kingdom Metazoa; phylum Arthropoda; class Collembola; order Poduromorpha; family Onychiuridae; genus Protaphorura; species Protaphorura tricampata. The sequence goes on from JAQGCB010001561.1 coordinate 13,664, forward strand.
GATTCTGATTCTATTTTTTGTTCTCACTCACAAGGTAGAATTTTGAGAGTGAGTCGGCGCAACAACAAATTCTTGTCTCAAAATGAAAAGTGAAGTGTGACAGTGTGAGTCAGGGAGTTCAATTCACCCACACCAAATTCCAATCTATTTCTCCTTCAACAAGCAAGGCAAGGGTGGCTCAAAATATGTTCACGTTGCATGGAATTTATTATTAGGGCTCTCAATCCCGTCTCGTGAATTTTCAGGGCGGTCGGTGAACTATCCGCGGAACTGTTAATTTCATGTCTGATCTGTATAATTTGAATACAGTCAAACCTCGCTATAAGACCCACCAAATTGCACGCGAAATCCGGGTCTTATATCGAGGTGGTCTTATAACGAGTCAAATTCCCTATCT
>JAQGCB010001562.1:0-14059 GCA_034698835.1 Protaphorura tricampata
GAGCGAAGAATGAATCAGTTGGTTCTCAAGTCCATGACACCCATCAAGTGTTGTGTTGGAAATCTTTACTTCATGGAAAAAAGAGCGAAGGGCACCCTTATTGACTGGTTAGTTCAGGGTGCTGTATTTTTGCTATTGACCTTCAAGTAGATAGAAGATGCTTTTTGACGTAAGGTTTGGTTTGGACCTAGTATCCAAGTAGTTTAAAATTCAGTTAATTTAAAATTCACACACATGTTCAAAACTCATAATAAATGCTCGGTTTGCAAGAGTTTCGCTGAGTGGTAAAATTATTAATACGGTGTCGGAAGCGAAGGATTTGTTAATTATACCTACCTGCCTTGATCGGATCAGCTATTTAAATAAATATATATTGGATATCGAAGCCTTCCGTTAATCCAACAAACTCAAAATGAATGCTGCGTTCTCAAAACCACGTTCATAACGAGGTATTTTGTTGCAAACTCCGTAGCACTACAACTGCTGACAAGGGAATACCGCCAAATGTCCAAGAGCACATTGACACGCTGGTGCCTTGGCATGCCCCGTGTGGGGTTCGGTCCATATTTTCTTGTGTAAACACTTGGAAATGTATTTTTTAAATTTAGCACCATATTCATAAGCTATACTGGCTGAGAGAACGCAAACCCTAACAAAAATGACTTCCTCTCCTTCCCATATTAGTTATGCAAATAGTGCCGTATTTCAAAAATTTGTATTTCCATGTGCTTTCATTTCTACACGAAAACATTGACCAAACCCCATTCAGGCAGGGCATGCCAGAGATGGCATGCCGAGGTCTTACGGAACGCTAAACCTGGAATCACGCTACCGTTTTATTACACGGTCAAGTTCAAGTATCTTCAGCTAATTAGCATTGGTCGTCGGTTTCATCTTACGGCTCTCCAATATTCTGGATTTGGAGACTAACTTGCTGTAATCTCTCGTCTCAGGAAGAAAACATTTGGGAGCAAAGTTTCTGAGAGCCAACTTACGAGAGAAGTGCCTTCACGCATTTGTATCACTGATGTTCACGTGTTCTATAGCGGTAGGAGCTTGTTTCATGTTTGTGTCTGAAAATCCCTCTTACATCTACTCCACTGCCGGACACTTTCAAGACGAGATTTATGTTTCTGCTGTTCTCCTTGTTCGAGATGTCATTCAATTTGCATCAGGTGGTTATGGTCATCATCCCACTGGTGGTCATTTCCTTCACATTCCTTTCTAGCTTGTTATTTTGGTTAAGGTAAACCCGTTTTCGTTTTCATTCACGGCTCATCTTCGTTAAAAAATCGAAATTGAGATTTTGATTTTAATACAAGTCTATCGTTCAAGGGTTAGCTATCAAAGCAGTATGAAGTATTGGAATCGCCATTACCTGTAGTCTGCACAAATATATATGTAGCAATATTTTCAAATTATTAGCACGATTGGGTCGAACCAAATGAAGCCAAGAATGCATACAAGGCGTTGTCCATTCTCAACAAAGCTCACAACAATGCATTCTCCTGGTTATTCATACCGTTGTTAAAACTCTTGGCTGGAATTACCTCAATGGTATTCGTTTACATAGTCATTGAGCTTCGGAGTCAAGTCCATATCTTCACATACGTTGCAGCTGTAATGGGGGCGCCATTTGAGTATGCGTTCCTCATTCTAGGATCTCATTTCTTGTCTAAGGTGTACACACATTCTATCGAGTTCAAACAGAAATTGGCACGTATGCATAACTCAATTGATCTACAGCAGGACAGAAATGAGAGAAAAATGAATCAACTGGTTCTCAAGTCCATGACACCCATCAAGTGTTGTGTTTGAAATCTCTATTTCATGGAGAGAAGAGCAAAGGCCACTTTTGTTGATTGGTTAATTCAGGGTGCGGTGTCTATGCTCCTGACCTTCAACTAGAGATTTCACCACCACCTTACATACAGAAGGCGAAATTTCCATCTCGCTTTAATGAATTATCAATCCCAAGATATTCTGGGTTAGGGTTAATCGGTATTACTGGGTTGGTTCATTCGATGTGTTTGTAATGTGTACTTTCTCCTGGCTTTCATGTTTGTCCAACCTTAGAATAGTATTATTGTTATCAATACAATTGATAACTGATATGCATGTACGAATAAACTCAGAAAAACATGAGTAAGTATTGAAATGCAATGTCATCGTCTCTGCAACCTGGTTTAGTCTGAAAATATAGTAAAATTAATATGAACTACAATAACTGGTCTACAATAACTGGTTATTCCACAAAAGTTATACATGTAAATACGGTTTGGGAAGACCCGAATTTGTCTAAGGAATGATTGATTGACTGGATTCATTTAATTTCATATTCACACACACACGTTCAAAACTCGGAAATAAATCCTCGGTTCGCAAGAGTGACGCACGTTTCGAAGAGTTTTTTTTATTGATATGGTGTCAGCAGCGAAGCATTTGTTAATTAGCCCTACCTGTCTCGATCCGAACAGTCAAGTGAATAAATATATCTGAACTCGAAGCCTTCGGAGTATTCAACAAATGTGTCAAACTCATAATAAATGCTCGGTTTCTCATATTAATTTGCAAAATTTGGATTTCAATGTGTTTTCGTTTCTGCACGAAAATATTATCCGAACCCCACTCAGGACGTGCAGATACATCACCCGAATAAATTATGACATGTTAGGGTCATGAGCGTTAGGCCCATGGCATTCCCTTGTACGTTCGCAAAGCTTAAAGAGATTTTGTCCCGGCCTTAGCAGCGCTAGTCTACTTCTAGTCAGCCAATTTTCTTCGAGCGTAGCGAAATTATTAATACGGCGTCAAAAGCGAAGTATTTGTCAGGGTTGATCCAAAAAGTCAAGAAACAGTCTCGACTGGGTGAAAGCCCGTGGAAATAGTTTGATTCTGTGCGGGGAGCCGTAAGTTTGGAGTGGTAGAGAGTAGTATAGTAGAAGTGGTAGAGAGTGGTAAGGAGTACTAAAAATATAGTGTGGTAAGGTAGGAGTAGGAGTGGTAGAGAGTGGTAAAGTGACAGCAGTGCGGAGGGTTCAGAGTGGTACAAAGGCTCAACATATACAGTACTGAGACGGGTCTAAGATTATATCTGTTTGGAGCGCTGCTCTGAACAAGCAATGAAGTGCAAAATGGAGGCAATATATTTTTAACCTTAGGAGGCGATATCTCTCGGAAGCGATGCTCTGAACATGCAATGAAGTCCAAAATGGAGGCGATATCTCTTTAACGTTAGGAGGCGACATATCTGTAATGTTAGTAGGACTATCTGTTGGAGGCGACATCTCTCTAACGTTAGCTTTACATATGCAATTTGACATTAGTATCTTAACCCGTATGATAGTCAGCAGCAAGAATAAAAAGTAGACTTTTTGCTCTCTTCTGCTTCAACATCGAAAAAAATGGAAGTATTTGCTACTGGGTCTCTGCTAATGCATAGCTCAAAAAATGCTTATTGGTCAAAAAAATGACTTTTTCCTTTTGTCCGGTTTGACGAAACGCCGTCTTTTTATTACCAAAGCTTCGTATTCTGTCATAATTTGACGTAGTACTAATATTACGTTATTAACCCCGTATATCTAAATGTCAACATGTACGAAGCGTAGTAGTTAAATATTTTCAATGTTTTTATCGACTATCGGCTTTAACCAATACGGCAACATAGCTACGCAGCTTGTTTTTACATAAATTATGACGTTTTACGTTACAATACGTAATTATACATACACAACACAATACATTACGTAATTACAATTTTGCAGCTATATAAGCCGCTGCTATATGCATGGTATAAGATATTAGCATATTAGCAACACTGAAATATCTCTAAGAACATACATATCACCAGACACACGAACGGACGGCCATGAGAATTTTATAAGGCCTTTGCAGGACTAAAGTCCATGGGCTAATAAACAATTAAAATTGAACTCGAGACGGTTATTCACGCTACCAAACTAAGCTATTTTTTTCTACTGTCAAGTTTAAATATTTTCAGCTAATTAGCATTTTGGGTTTCTTCACTTGTATGTTCTACGGGTCTCCAAATATTCTGTAATTGTTCTACAAACGCCCCTCCGAAATAATTACAGATCGCAAATATCATAATCATATAGTAAATATTTTGTCCTCGTAATTCTAATGGGTGCCCATTGTTCCTAGGGTCCGGCCACTTCAATAAACTGTGACAAGCACAGGAGAATCACGAAAGATCTATAATTCACCAATTGCTGTCGGAAGAAATAGAAAGGAGATAAGGCCACCCTGGTTGATTGGTTAATCCAAGGTTTCAATTTTGTGATAGCAGAACGCGTTAATTTATAATAATAGACTCTAATATTGCACAAGTAATATAAGTTAAAGTTTAAAGTTAATTGTAATGAAAGGAAATGTAAATAGCATCATAATTATTTTTGAGACACAATTCAATAATAACTTGAATAATTAGAAATAGCAGATCACGTTCATAAATTTTCATGTTCGGGACGATCGATTACGCTGCACCCTCCCTCGACCAAATGAGTCCAGCCCCTTGAACTTGGAAGTACATGTAATTCTGCAAAATATTAATTATTTTAAACATTAATTTTTTTGTGAACAAATGTACATTTAAAGTCATTTTAGAATTACAATGAGTATTGCAGCGCCAATCAATAGTGCTTTTTCTGACGGATGGATTTTTCTTGGAAATAGAACCGCGAATTTGTCCTCAGTTGAACAACCTTCTTTATAACAACCTCCCCATTCTTTACTAATTCTTCCAATACTTGTGTTTGTGTCAACACCGTCAGGACGGAAAATATTAAAATCAACATTACATGCCAACAAACAACAACAACAACCGATTTTCCCAAACATTGGTCCAATTATTTTCATTTTGACAGTACCACTTGAGTCTTCAATGGCGTATTTGGGTGTAAACAAATGAAATGTTTGAACAACTCGACCCAAAAATTCCTGTTCATTCCCAAGGTATACATTTACAACCTGAAATAGAACAAAATTAAAATATTTAATGAAAAATATTTAATTCTAGAATTTTTGGAATCAAATCACTCACGTTATTACAAGTTGTTGGACGAACATAATTTAAGACAAGTCCACCTGAAAAATTCTTAACCCGAATTTCAAAAGATCGACTATTTCTGCAATACAGGATTTTAAGCAAACACTCGTATGTTCTTTCCCCACATATAAATGGTCGTTGGTTTCACCGTCGGAAATATCAAAAATATTCCCTGTTGTACCAGTACAAGTTCCCTCATCGCCTAAAAATAAATTAACGTAGTGTATAAAATTAATTTGCTAATTAATTGTAAGATTAATTAATTTGCTAATTAATTGTAAGATTAATTAATTTGCTAATTAATTGTAAAGTTAATTAATTAATTAAATTGCTCTTGTCTCACCAAGTCCCTTAACTGAAGATCCATAAGCTTCAACTTCATGAGAAATAATGAGTCGATCAAGTCCTTTTAAAAATTCCAGTGTGGGTGGAATTGCAGGAATCGCTAGATTTTTTGGACTACTTCGATTTTCGAGTTCCATAGTCTTGAATGCCAGATAGTATGTAATCAATTTGTTATATTCTTTTCAAATCTATTTAAGAAAATTGTATGAAGTATTATGACTCTAATAATAAAATTCTCTGATTCTGACACTGACTGAATATTTGTAAACCGAAAATGTAACGCATTCGTCAGTGTATTTATAGGTATTCAAGAATAGGTACTAGAACGTGGAGAGTGTATGTAAAATGATATTTGATACAAGCTATATGAAATACCCGCCTGGCGCCAAGTTATCGATTTTTCCATTTCAGTCCATTCCATTCCATGGACTGTACATCTGTACTTTCACACAAAAGACAAAAGTATGTATATGTCACAGTATAAGGTTTTCATTTTTTTTTTGAGAATTACAAAAAACAGGAATCAAAAGAACGTCTGACGGCTTCTTAAAAAACAAACTAATTTATAAAAAAACATAGCCAGAAGAAAATATTGATTATAAGGACTTGGAGGAATTGGTTATGTTATTTCGATATAATGAAATTCGGATTTGTAAAACTAACTAAGTGCGAACGAGTATTCATTCCTCCTCGTCCTCACAGACAGGTCAATTCCTTTTCAAAATGTACTTAAGTACAAAGTACCAAGTACAAGTTCGTGCTTGGAATTTAACTTAAAGTACTTTTGGAATTAGCAGAAAGTATTTGGAATTGGACTTAAGTCCATTTCAAAAGTACTTGACCCAAGTCTGCCTCCTCACAAGCATTACGATGAAATCAGTAATATTTAATGATTTCATCGTAACGGTGAGTAAATCACAAATGACAAAGATATACCGGATGTCTCAAACGTAAAATTCTAAGAATTTAATCGGAAGATTGCATTTGGGACACGCTGTAATAGTTTTAGAACTGCAGCTTATTACATTTATCTGCTGGATTGGGGTAAGTTGGCGAGCGCGGGTCCTATGTTTACAAGACACTATCGAATTCAAACCACTTTTCTCCGAATACCGGGATTCGGTTAATTCGGGAACAATTTCCAATTTTCTATCCGTAAATTCCGTTAAGTTTACATTTTTTTATTTAAAAAAAAGTGCTACGATACAGTGCTAATTTTTTAAAAGTAAGCGCAAGTACAACGATGATAGGAATAAGCCATATTAATGTGCTAAGTAAAATTATTTCATTTTTAATTTGTCTTATCTACATTTTAAAAATGAAAGGGCGAACTTTTATTTTTGATCAAGCAATTGATTTAATTAATTTCAACTAATTTAATTTAGGGTGAAACCAATGGGTCGGCAGTTGAAAAACCAAATGTTGAGGAATCTTGGTTTGACGAGTTGAATGAGAACCAAATGTTGAATGATTTGGTAATATTCATAATTTCATTATTAATTACTTAGTAATTATTTAAAATTGTCTACTATTTCTTTTCTTATGTTTATTTTTTTACCATAGGTTCTGAGATCTGTCTTCCAATACATGGACTGTGAAGATTTAAAAATCTGCCGATTAGTATGCAAAAAGTGGAATACTTTGACGATTCCATTCACTCGTTCTATATTCTACGTCAGAATATGGTCCATATCATCAGCCGTTAAGTATCGGCATACAAGGGATGTACGTAATTTCATTCGATTAATTGAGTCAAACACATTTAGGAATTCCATTTGGAAAGTATAGGCTGGACTCATTTGACACTACGGCAGGATATGGCCAAAAATTTCTTGAACTTTGTGGAAGCACTGCCAAGGAATTTTGTTTGGCTCGAGCCGATCTCAGCATGTTTGACGATAATGTGTATTCGGTTGAAGATGTTTCTGCGTTATTCAGAGCATCCCCCAATTTGGAATCATTTGTAATGCCATTGCACTTGAAGTCTAAACAAGGAGTCCTTGTCAAATTGTTCCCAGATGCAGGTAACCAATTACGAATTTAATGTTGTAATTAACAAATTGATTTTTAATGTTTCAATTAATAAATTAATTACATTTCAGATGGAGCGCCACCAAAATTAACATATCTCAAGTCCTTGGATGCATACCGTGATTGTTCCATAAGGAGAAATAGTATTTGTCCAACGTTCTATGAGGAATTACTTGGAGTTTCAGGAAATATTTCAACTCTAGTTTTATCAATATGTTGCGGCCGTGATGGTGATCAATGGATTGATATCGCTTTGAACATTTTGGAATGTATTGACAAACATGTACTGGAAGCTAAAATTAAGAAAATAAGTATTGTTGAGATGAACTCAGAACGTTTCAAATTGATGGAGAACATGGCTCGTAAGAAAAATGGGTTGAAATTGGAGGAACTGAATCTGATGGTCACGTATGAAATGGACAACTTTGACTTTTTTGAATTGGTCAAATTATTTAAAGACAGTTTGATATGTTTGAGTATCGAATGTAGGCTAGACGACATTTATGTAGGCGAGACGGCTTCCATCATATTCCCTCGTATGTCAAATCTGAAGATGTTAAAATTGGACATTCAAAAATCTTGTACTTCTCTGTCCTGTGAGAATGAAAATTTTGGCACAACTTTCCCAGTCTTGGAAAATCTCAACATCACCTCATCTGTTCGAGATCAGAGTGTAGTGAATAATTTTTTGACTATGGATTTTGATGACGGCCGGTCTTTGGCCATGAGGTCATTAATTTTACGAAAAAATATGAATATTGTCATGGGAAGTTTCAATCGGATTCAATCAAGTTTCCCTAATTTGACTTTTTTGGAATGCAAAGTCATCACTAAGAAAAGTGCCGAAGTCATTCAAAAAATCTGGACTCACATGACACAATTGGAAGGGCTTAAACTTTATGGGAATTTAGCGAAGGAACACAATATTGATTCTTTGATCACTGGAATTCCACGCCATGAGTTAAAAAAAATGTCAGATTTATTTGAATCATTTGGAACAGTAGAAACTGTAACCGCCGAAGCACGACAAGAAAAAATTCTCACATGGAAAAATATGTTCAGTGAACTTCCGTCCATTCGGAATCTTACAAGTATTTAAATTATAAGACATTTAAATTTCATTTTTTAAAGAATTGCTCGTTTTAATTTAAATTATTTCGATTGACAGATCTAAGGTTGCTCAGCATCCATTTCGTTGCATACAAATATATGCCAGGTTGGAAAAAGTCAAGGTACCTTTCTGATTTGACGGGTTACTTTGGTTTATACCCCCTCAAGTATTTACGGCACGTGTCCATTTTTAATAGTCAGGTAATTATCAGAGTTGACTTTTCCATCAAACTTTTAGCACACTATAAATTAATTGTTCTTTATTTGAAACAGATGTCAAGGACTTGTTCAGAAATATTGGTTCAAGACAAGGAGCTCATGTCTTGGACATTTAATTCTCATGTAGCCAACAATGAAATCATTCCTTCTAATTTGAAAATCGAATAATTTAATTCATTATAATTAAAGAATTAAAATGTATAGTATAGTAGCATTTCATTCAACGGATTGCTACTATTGTTGAGAAAGAAGAGACTTGTTGTTATTCCGTCATCTTTTAATTACTGTAAAATTGTCAAACATAAGTACAGTTAGTTTTGTACAACATCCAATTGTTTTAATAACTACACATGCATGGGAGCGGAAATCTTTTACCAGGAATGGGATGGGGTAAGTTGGCAAGTGCGGCGCCTGGGTTGTTGTAATTGTAATTGTACTACACTACTAACTACTACTACACTGACATTGTAAAGTTTAGACTTTTTGATCAAACCCGGAATACCGGGATATTTAATAAAACGTCGTCCGGTTAAAAGAATTGGCAATGGTAATATGAGTTGTAAATAATTCAGACTCAGATTTCCGGTATTGCTAGATTCCCTGTGCTTCTGAACGAATGAAGTTTTTATTTAAATAAATAAATACTTCAACTACTACTGGTTAATTTTTTTTATTAGCGAAAGTACGACGATAATAGGAAATAGGAATGGGTGATATTATTAATGTCGTAAGTGAAATATTTTGTTTTGAATTCTTGGCAAGAAAATAAATAGTTACCTTTGGTTCAATCAATTGAACACAAATTTATTTAATTTGATTTAGGATGAGAATGAGACTAATGCATTTTCAGACAGAAAACCGAATTTTGACGAATCCTGGTTTGAAGTGAATTTGAATGAAAACCCGATGCCGAACGACTTGGTATGGGTATATATTATTCAATCTTATTATTTTTTATTTAAAATGATCATATTGAATATTTTAATTTTTTAAACCAGGTTCTGGGATCTGTCTTTAAATATATGGATTGTGATGATTTAAAAGTTTGCCGATTAGTATGCAAAAAATGGAATATTTTGACGATTCCATTCACTCGTTCTCTATTCCAAATCAAAATTCGGCCATGCAATACTTATTCATTTTTAGGAGATAAGGGGATAGGAGGACTACGGAATTTGGTTGAATTGATTGAATCAAATACATTGGGAATTCCATATGGAAAGTATTGGTTAGGATCCTTTGACACTACTAGAGGGCCTGGCCAAAAATTCCTTGAACTTTGTGGAAATAATTCTAAGGAATTTTGTTTGGATCGCTCGGCAATTCACATGGTTGAAGATGTTTCAGCGTTATTCAGATCATCCCCAAAATTGGAGTCATTTGTAATGCCATTAGACATGAAGTCTAAAAAAGGGGATGGCGTTGTTGTCAAATTATTTCCAGGTACCGGTGTCTATTAATTATTTTTATGTTTCAATTAAAATTATCGTAATGTTAAGAAATTATTTAGGAAAACCACCAAAGTTAACATTTCTCAAATTATTGGATGCGTCAAATGATTATCCCGTGAAGAGAAGAAATACTTGTCCAACGTTTTATGAGGAATTATTAGGAGTTGCGGAAAATATATCAACTCTATGTTTACCGACATGGTTTAGCGACAATGTCGGTCAAGAATGGATTGATATCTCTTTGGAAATTTTGGAATGTATTGAAAGACTTGGAATGGAAACTAAAATCAAGAAAATAAGTATCGTCGATATGAACTCGAAACGTTTCAAGTTGTTGGAACAAATGGTTCTGAAGAAGAATGGATTGAAATTAGAGGAACTGAATTTGACGGTCACAAGAGAAGTGGATAATTTTGAGTGGTTTGAAATTGCCAAGTTATTCAAAAACAGTTTGATTTATTTGAGTGTCAAATGTATGGTGAATGGCCCCGCGTCCCTCACATTCCCTTGTATGCCAAATCTTAAAACGCTAAAATTAGAACTCACTGAATCCTGTACCGCCCTGTCCTGTGAGAATGAAAATTTTGGTACAACTTTCCCAGTGTTGGAAAATTTCTGCATTTCCTCATCTCCTGGAGCACGCAGTGTTGTGAACAATTTTTTAACATTTGATGGCTGTCGGTCTTTATCCATGAAATCATTAATTTTGCGACGAAATATAAACATTGAAATGGGAAGTTTAAATCGGATTCTCTCAAGTTTTCCAACTTTGACTTTTTTGGAATGCAAAGTCATTTCTAAGAAAAGTGCTGAAGTCATTCAAAAAATATGGACTCATATGACACAATTGGAAGGGCTCAAGATTTATGGGAATTTAGCGAAAGAACAAAATGTTGACTCTTTAGTCACTGGAATTCCATCCCATGAGTTCCAAAAAATGTCAGATTTATTTGAATCATTTGGAACAGTAGACACCGTAACCGCCGAAGACCGACGAGAAAAAATTCTGACATGGAAAAATATGTTCGCTGAAGTTCCGTCCATTCGGAATCTTACAAGTATTGAAATTTTAAGAATGGTTTTATTTAATTTTGAATCATTTAAAATAGTAAATTAATGTGTTTTCGTTGACAGATTTAAGGTTCCTGAGCATCCGTTTGGTCGCAAACAAAAATAAACAGGGCTCGCAAAAGTCAAGGTACCTGACTGATTTGACGGGTTACTTTGGTTTATACTCACTCAAGAATTTACGACACCTGTCCATTTATGATAGTGAGGTAATTATAGAGTTGACTCTCTTTCTTTTTAACAAAATAGTGACTCATCGTCAGTGTTAAAGTTATTTTTTTCATTTGAAACAGATGTCAAGGACTTGTTCAGAAATATTGGTACATGACAAGGAGCTCATCTCATGGGCATTTAAATCTCATGTATCCAACAATGAAATCATTCCTTCTAATTGGAAACCGAATAACTTAATTCATTATAATTAAATAATTAAATGTACAGTGTAGTAGCATTTCATTCAACGGATTGCTACTATTGTTGAGAAAGAAGAGACATGTTGTTATTCCACGAACGTTGAACTACAGTAAAATTATTAAACAAAAATAAAGTTAGTTAGACTATTCTCAAAGGTGTAGTGTAAATGATTTCGACGCTTAAATATAATACTAATTGAACTCAATTGAACAGAACAGACATACAATTCACAATTATCACATACAAAAATTAATGTACCAAATAAATAAATACTTAAATAGACAAATACGACGCGATTTTGACGCTTAGTATTTAATTGCATGTTATCACATTACGGATTGGATTCACGCGATCAGGATTTATTTTGCCACGGCTGCGCTGGGGTAAGTTGGCGAGCGCAGCAGACTTGGGTTATAATTATAATTACAATTACAATACTAATACTACTCTGTCAAATTCAAACCAGCTGATCTCACACATTTCCGGGTTATTTTAATAAAAATATAAAGTAATTGACAAAATAATAATATGAGAGTCAGTCAGATAGTCAGATTCAGACATCATATACGGACATTCGATCTTCCTACGCCTCTGGAAGAATTTTTTAAATAAATAAGAGGTACATTGTTGTTCATATTTTTTTAAAGAGAAAGAACGAAGATGTTAAAAACTTTAGTAAGTAAAATTAATTTATTTTGTTTTCTTATCAACATTTTGAAAATAAATAGGGCTGACTCAGCTTGTTCACTGAAATAATTTTATTTAATTATATGTTATTGCGACTATTTTATTTTAGGACAGAACGGATGGGTCTTCAGCTGAAATACCAAATTCTGCGGAATCCTTGTTTGACAAGGAGATGTATGAAAACCCAATGCTGAACGATTTGGTATTATTCAATTGTGCTATTAATTCAAGTATTTATTTTTTAAAATCATTTAATATTTTTATTTTTTTGAACACAGGTTCTGGGATCTGTATTTAAGTATTTGAATTGTGATGATTTAAAAGTGTGCCGATTAGTTTTGCACAAAATGGAACATTTTGACGATTCCATTCACTCGGTCTCAATTCCAAGTCAAAATTCATTCCACCCGTCCTTATTCTTCAGTTTCTGGAAAAAATATTCTGAATTTTGTTAAATTGATTGAATCAAATACATTGGGAATTCCATTTGGAAAGTATAGGCTGGACTCATTTGACACTACAGGAGGACCTGGCCAAAAATTCCTTGAGCTTTGTGGAAACAATGCTAAGGAAATTCGGTTGGATCCCACGGTCCACATGATTGAAAATGTTTCCGCATTATTCAGATCATCACCGAAATTGGAGTCATTTGTAATGCCATTAGACATGAAGTCTAAAAAAGGGGATGGCGTTGCTGTCAAATTATTTCCAGGTACCGGTGTTCATTAATTATCTTTATGTTTCAATTAAAATTATCGTAATGTTAAGAAATTATTTAGGAAAACCACCAAAGTTAACATTTCTCAAATTATTGGATGCATCCAGTGATTATCCCGTGAAGAGAAGAAATAGTTGTCCAACATTTTATACGGAATTATTTGGAGTTGCGGACAATATTTCAACTCTAACTTTACAAACATGGTTTAGTTATCATGGTCATAACGGTGATCCATGGATTGACATCTCTTTGGAAATTTTGGAAACTATCGACAGACTTGGAATGGAAACTAAAATTAAGAAAATGAGATTCGTCGGTATGAACTTGGAACGTTTGGAGTTGTTGAAGAAAATGGCACTTAAGAACAATGGATTGAAATTGGAGGAACTGGATTTGACGGTCACGAAAGGAACGGTTAATATTGATTGGTTTGAAACCGTTCAATTATTTAAGAACAGTTTGATTCGTTTGACTGTCGAATGTACGGAGTATAACACGGCGTTCATCGAATTCCCTTGTATGCCAAATCTTAAAATGTTAAAATTGGATATTTCTGAATCCCCTGTTTTGCTGTCCTGTGAGAATGAAAATTTTAACACAACTTTCCCAGTTTTAGAAAAACTCCACATTAAATCATGTGGTGGAGCTGGAGCCCACAGTGCCGTGAATGATTTCTTAGATGGGGATGACAAGCCGGCTTTGCCCATGAAATCATTAATTTTTCGACAAAATATAAATATTCAGTTGGAAAATCTAAATCGGATTCTAGCAATTTTTCCTACTTTGACATTTTTTGAATGCCAAGTCATCACTAAAAAAAGTGTCGAAGTCATTCAAAAAATCTGGACTCATATGACTCAATTGGAAGGACTTAAAAGAACCATGGGCACGCGTTAGCTCAGAAAGTGCAGCGGCTGTAGTAATCGTATTACAGAGTACAAAAACAAT
>JAQGCB010001563.1:0-14055 GCA_034698835.1 Protaphorura tricampata
AGGAGGATTACCTCCCGGAGGTGGTCCATTACTCCCAGGGCCCGGTACATTACCACCAGGAGTGGGCCAGTTTCCACCGGATGCTCCACCGGCCTTCTGGGCCCAATTAATTGGTGCAGGATTCCCTTGGGGAGGACCACCGCCACTGTATGCTCTACCCACTCCCTGTGGGGGGCCATTTCCATTACCATTTGATGCGGGTGGTCGTCCTCCTCCGTTGTAACCTGCATTTCCATTCCCTCGATTTCCTCTCCCACGTCCATGCCCATGGCTTTGACCTCTCATGCCTATAAAAATTAAAGACAATTAATTCTAAAGCAAATTACTGCATCCGCCAACATGTGGAATTAGTGAACATTAGTTAATTAATCAACTCTGCTACTTTAGTATAGTTTTGTATTCTAAGCGAATTCTAATTCTAATCCATCTTGTGCTAGGATGTTTCTACATAACTTCTGTTAATTTGAATACTTTCTCCATTGGAGAAAGTAAATGTTGGATTAAAGCGTTGGAAAGAAAAGTCACAAAATTACTAATCCATTACCCACCCCTTTCAACGAATAAGAATTCTCCTACCCTAAAAAGATCGACATCTCTCTTATTATGCTAATTTCATTCTAACTAAATATCCTACACACTTGTTAGGCCGATAGTTCTAAAGTTATCTAACTACTTCAGTTATTTAAGAAATACATGTATTATTATGGTATTTTGAAAACTTTTGGTATAAGAAGTTATGCTATGCAATGTATTACAGAAGTTATACCTTGCATTCTTCACTAACGTAAGTTTTTGGTACTTTGGGGAACCTTTGGGACGTTTGGAATGAACGGTCAGCTGTGAAATAAAATAAATCAATGCCAACCCTTTCAGAGTATTCTGTTCTACTAAAGGGTGAACCTTCATTATTTCTCAGAAACGTAAAAATAACTTTGGAAAGGGTTCACTCTCAAACTCATGCAACAAAGCGTATGCTGTAAAATGCATAAGTTATGTTTCGTGGTTGACAAAATATTTCAACTTACACAGGACATTTTTATGTGCATGATTGTCGTTCATTTTAATGGCTCTGTCGAGCACAATTGGTTTTACCAGCAGGCTAACATTAAATCCAATGCGCTGTCCAGAAATATTCAATCCCGTCGTGCCATATTTAACAATAAACGGGTCAAAATAATTTGGCACACTCTTCCCAGCCAAAATGCTCATAAAAGAATCCTGACTCATGTTCTGTTAAAATGACTAACTATTGAAGAAGTGTTCTATACTAAATGTTATGCGGATTTACAAAGAAAATCTCATGCACCTAAAATTTCAATTCTCAGCGAATAATAAGTGCACTTTGTGCTGTAGTCTCAGTGTGTGGTATTCGTAAAATTCCATAGTTAAATGTAAAGCCTTTTTGTTTATTTTTTACATAAAGCTGCACTAAAGTCTAATTTATACAGATGAAATATACCGGGAGCTCCTTAAACATCAAACCAAACATTAACGGTTTTCAATGTAATACGAAATCCAAATGTATCGTGCGTTCTCAGTAAGCAAAATTTTGTATTCTGCATTCCATTTATTCCCTCGCTACACTTGCCAAATAAATTACTCCTAAATTAAATACATTAAAGTTGCTCACCTCCTCCTGAGGACATTTTCACCTTCCACCTGTAATTTCACTCTGAGCCCAAACACTAAGTTACCCGCTGAAAACACTCCGGAAAGATCCACAGAATTTTCACTGACACGTCCGGAAGAGCCGGAAGGCAAAGAAAAAATCCCAGTATCAAATCCTCGATTACTAGTGTCAATTATTTCGAAGAAATCTTGTTGAATTTAACAAAACTGTATTAAATTTTGACTGGAGCATGGAAAGAGTAGGTGATAATGTGACTCGGGCAATCTTCCAGGGATAACTGTAAAGAAACAAAGAAATCCGCGTGAGGATTAACTGTGGGGGAGAGAAAAGGAGGAAAATTAAACGCTTGGGTCGGTCAGTCAGTCAATTGTATTGAAGCCCATGAAGGACATCAACAATATGTTACACAATAAAATGTACAGTGTAGTTCACAACTTTTTGCCCAAGAAAAGTATTGAGATATACATTCCGTACAAAATATATGGCATTCGTCATTGTGTAACATTTATAATATAAGGTAAAATTGTTATGGCTTATGAATCACCCTGTACAACAATTAAGATTCTTATATTCTGCAGCCTCTGGCAATCTTGAGACAACTGCAACCGTATACACGACCTTTGCCTACCTATCCTCCACGTGTATAATGTAATAAAATTGTAGGTTCCATTTGTTCAGGTCTAGAAGATCCAAACATTCAACTTCTGTGTTCTGAGTTATGACAATAAAGTTAGGAAGGACTAATTCCCTATTGTTTTTTTAGCAAAAAAAAATATTTTCCAAACAAATTTTTTTGACTTCCTTCAACACTGAACACCAAGAAAACAACTTTTTATGTAAAAAAAAACGCGTATGCTAGGAACTCGCCGAATATTTAACCGTGATTCCTCAGCATATAAAAGCTTAGACAAAAAGTTAAACAAAATATTCTTGCACCTAGCTGTTAAAAACTTTTATTCAACAATTCAACTCCAGTCGTAAATTGTAGTCATATCGTTCAAATAAATTTACAGTAATTAGTTTACGGGTTGGTTAGCTCATTGGCCGTGAATTGCAGATGACTATCGCGCTTTACAAATTAAGAATTTTATCCAGGTATCCTAATTTTGCACTCGAATGTTTATAAGAAATGTATCCAGCTCAAAAACTGTAAAAAATAGGATTTCCAGTATGGATTTCAGCTGTATTTAAAAAATCTTGAGACACAAAAATAGAATAATAAATAATGTTTTAACACTATGTTTTAACCTGGGAGTTCAAAAGTCAGTCTAGTTTCTCAACGTCCTCAGATGTACAAATATTTTTTACAATTCGATTATGTATTGACTGTGACTACTGTATTGGTTCTCACAATTTTGTAGAGTAATTCGGATGTATGTCAGCTAATGATCCACTCACGCAGTCTTACGCAACATGTTTATAGTTCTCGTTCTATAGATAAATCTAATTACAGAGTCCGTTGCGGTTTAAGTAATCTGACACTTCTTTATCTTACCAACTGGCACTACTGGTTGCTATCTTGCTATAAAAAAATTGACTACATCTCAAAACAAGGCAATCCTTTGGTTTGTCATTTATTAATGCGTACACGCATATAACGAATGATAAAAATATTAGAGCAATTCAGGATGTTATGTTTGTATTATATGCGAACCTAAGACAATGACAAGGAACAAAAACTGCGTGTAGCTGTGACTTCTGTCTTCTTCTCACTCAGCAGATTTTTAATATCGCACTTAGTGCATAATGTCAATTTTAGATGTGTCAACCAAATAGTGTCATTTCCTGTGTACATTTTGTATGTAATGAATATCTTAGCACAAACACAGATGCGTGACAGTTTTTTAATTTAGGTCTGCTCTGTACACATGTAGTTTATTACCAGAATTTATACTATTTGTGGTAGTATAGTTTTTTTAACAGAATATTTTAATATGATCGTAAAATTTTATGTTTAAAAAAAGGAGTTAACGCAAATATTCCTCAAGGCACACAACGTAGTAGTTTTCAACTCTTATCAAAATGATATTTTAGTTTAAAAACATTCTGGTGATAAAAAGGGGTTAATCTAAGGCTGAACTAAATACACGCTACGTCTGGTCTAGTCTAGGTTTTGTAACCATACAGACTTAACTTAGTTTCAAATCTAGGGGATTCATGCACACAAAAAATCAACTTTATTGAGAGAAACGTTTTTGCATCAGGTTTGAGGCTGCTATGCTACTATGAGTATGAAATCTTCATATTTTCCAATCCACATTTTCAATGTACGTCTACATATAGCGACTTTCGCTTGTCTGCTGTCGTCTGTTTGTGTGTATAAGATACGCACGCGAATATCTCGCGAATGAAGAAGACTGCCAATGCCAATTCCTAGCGCTATGCAGCCAAATGCAAATGTAATTCGATTTTTCTATCTATTACTTAGGCTATGTCATAGCAGATGTTACTCGGTTTTTGGGTGGTGAGAATTTGGACTTTATCTGCGTGTGTTTACAGATTGAGACTTCCTAATTTTTTAGCCGGGTGTCGAGCCATTAGCTTGTGAATTCTGAATTAATTAACGTAACCTTTTCATAATATTATTTGGTACATCTAATATACCTCTAGTTTCTTCAATCGTCCAATCTTCAATGTGTACTTCGGTAAAACTGCCACACATCAATTCCTCGTCCGTAAATGGCTTTAAATACTCTATTCTTTTTTATAAGCACAAATTGTATTCGCAAACCAAATTTCCTCTAATTGTTGATGCACACAATCAAACAGTGGAATCTGGTACGGTTGGAATTTCTATCCAGGCTTCTCCTTATTTTCTACTGTGGTAAACTGATCCAAGCATCCTTATGTATCTCGGTCTAAGATTCATGGCTATTTTTGAACCCTATTTTTTTGTGACAAATACGTTCAACCCCTTTTCTTTGAGGCTGCATCTTTTCTGTTCTAGTGTTCGGCGAATTTTATAAAAATATCTAAACACAATTATACTATAGCGTAAAAAACTGAGCCTGAGTTTTTAGGCTCAATAAGTATACAAAAAACTGAAAAATAAGATACAAAAGGGTCACATTACACCACTCGGATTATAAAATTCAAGGACAGCAGTTGACAATTCACAATGCATGCTCAGTTCTAAGAAACCTTTAAATAACATTTTGTGAAAGAAAATACGCTGAAGGCCAAAAGGTTTGGGACAGAAGGTCGGATCTGGTTGAAATGAATTGTTGTACAATCCAAACATTCGAGGAGTGGCCGAAGTCATTTTATTACTAACTTACTAAGGGTCCACTTTATTTGAACTACATGAGCCTGCGAAGGGTCAAACAAAATACACATGCATTTGGTAATAACATAAGTCATTTAATACTTCGAACTAGTATTTGAAATTGGGCAGGGGTATTTTTAGTAAACTAGAGCTTTTGGGTCCCTTACATCATGAGTCCCGCATTTTTCCCAGAATCCAATTCTACGCTCCACATGACGAAATGGAAGTCTACATTCCAAAGCAATATTTAAAGATAATTCGTATAAGGACCAGATCTGACCGATGCTTTAAAATATTCCTGATCGTAACTACATAGTTTGGGCCACAAATCGGTTCAGCCACAATACGGGAATTTTCATTCTTCTTCAAAAAAAATCCACCTGCTAAATGCAAATTATAATGAATTACATTTAGTATTTCTTCATCGTCGCAACTTTCCGTTCTTTCATAAATACAATTTATTTCCGGAATTCCTGGCAAGCACACAAAGTGGAATACCACGTACTTACCCTCTGTTTCAAGTCTATCATATTGAAACTATTGAATATTTAGATTTTATTACATAAGTGAACAAATTGACAATCCCGTATGAATCATGAATCGTGTAATGTGTCTTCAAGCTGACCGACTCGTGCTTATCGTACTATATTTGACACTTGACACTGTATTATTGTGGTAAACAATTTCGTCTTCGAAAACAAAATGAATACCGTATTGACTTTTTCCATACTTAAATGAAATAAAAAATGGAATGTATTACAGTTTCACCATCCTTGTAATTTGGAGAATGCTTCACATCCAGATTTGTTTATAATTATAAAACATATTTACGAAATCGAATACATGGACTTATTATAATATTACTGTTTGTGCAATTTTAGGTTTACCCTCAAAATTAAGTCTTTAATGAAATTTTACAACAATAACATTTTTACCGAGACATAATTAGAGCTAATACTTGAGCTCAGCAATACTAATGGACAGCCAATGGGAATTTTAAGTCAGGTAAATTTTTGTTCACAGAATTTTACATAAGTTGGTGGGAGTAATACAGTGCAAGAACATAAAATATGCATCCATTTGACTTAGCTAAAATGTGGACCTGAACCCCCATCGACTGAACATTGTAACACTAAATAATTTTATACAATACTTAATCGATATTGCATGGCACACTGAATGATGGAATTTACGCACAGATTTTCA
This sequence comes from Protaphorura tricampata, assembly GCA_034698835.1. NCBI lineage: Eukaryota > Metazoa > Arthropoda > Collembola > Poduromorpha > Onychiuridae > Protaphorura > Protaphorura tricampata. Next base: position 6,102 of record JAQGCB010001563.1, read on the forward strand.
TCCAGACCAACTTTTGGTGAACACAATTCCATAAGAAAGAAGACAAGACAATATAATTAATCTTAGATTTGCATAATGCCCCGAATCCATCGCAGAATTTCGTTTGGGTCTTTTAGAATAATTACAATTATCTTCAAAACATTTGACACTTTCCTCTGTCCCTTGGTCAATGTAAATATGATGAGAATGAATCAAATGGATCGTGTAGTCATCTACCCCTTGTTTTTGTGATAGAACAGCTTCTTTAGCCGTCGGAAGTGTATCATTCACCATGTCTTCTTTGACTTCAATTGTTTCTTCAGGTAATTGAAGGAGGAATCGACGACTTGCACAACCACGAATAATTCCAACACTCTTCATTTTTGTATGATTGTCAAGTTCAAGTGATTGTTTTAATCCGTTGAAAATAGTTTCAACTTCAATTGGAGCTTCTAAACAAACAGAATCACTTTTTGGGCATTGTTGACTCAATTTGGTCCACTCAGTTGAGTTAATGATCACATTACTCTCTGGACATTTACTACTTGGATTGAACTCAATGTATTGTCGTTTTGGAACTAATGTTCGGTTCATCCATACTTTGATTGACTCACAAATGACCTTTGAGTCACACTCAAGGGAAAGGCACTCGAAGCATTGCAGACCTATGAAAATATAAAATCAGACAATTAATATTAGATTCAGAACTTCAAAGATTGCCAGATCAAACACCACGTTCGAGCGAAATTGTATGTACTTGCTGATATACCTGATCACATAAACTGATCAAGCTGACTGTCATATTTTCAAGAGTTTTGAGCATGCAAAATGACATTGATATTTGTGGTATCTAAATATATTCAAATAAATAAATAAATAAATTTAAAAGTTTGATTGACTCGGCTCAACTATTTGCTCTCCAGTCGAAGTACATTCAGAGACCGCAAATTAAAGCCAAACTTTACATACAAAATTCTCACAAAATGCGGAAATACATAATTCCAAGAATTACCAAATTAGAAGAGACGAGAACGTAACAGCTTGTCACCGTTTGGGTGAATTAACTACGACTTCCAGAATTTGGAAGCGGCATTACAAATATCTTTGGATATTTGTGGACTGCTGATACATCCAAAACTTATTTCTAATGTGATTATTTGCAAGATATGCCAAAGGTTACACAACATTTACCTGGAAAACATTATGTGTACTTCACAATTCTGTATTTCTAAAACTACTTCCACGTATTCAGTTAAATTGCAATAATGAAGTCAACGTACATTCGTATCTCGAGCCCTTAAGCCACAAGTCAACTTCTTCATATTTTTAAAGCAGTAATGGAATTTCGGTACATTTCATAGAATCTATTAATATGTATACATTTCAAAAATTGACATTTTCATTTTATTCGTTGTCCGTCCATTTCTGGCAAGGGTTATTTCCCACGCGAAGACCCACACGCACGCACATCAGAATTGGATCTACCAAATCTGATGAAACTCCGGAACAATTGGATTGCGTTGCGTCTAGTTGGAATTGGAACATGTGAGAGTGAGAAATGAAATGACTGCATGGATACTTGCCTTTCTCCTGCCTCCGAGGATAACGAAACTGACTGACTCTGGTCTATATATTCTAACACGGAAAAGGTTATCACAAGTTGAACTTTTTTTTGGGAAATTGAGACGGTGAAAGTAAATCGAGTTTGTCGTGTACTCAACTTTCTCATTTTTTTCTCTCGAATCTGACGTGGGACTTTACGTTTATGTGACTCTGTGTGAGTCGTCGTCTGAGTTATCATTTTTAATAGAAAACTAGCTCTATTACAAGAATCTCACTCAGAAAAAGTTCTTTTTAGTATCCGACTGTGAATTTCACAGAAGAGCAAATTGAGAAAATGCGAAGGAATAAGACAAAACAAAAAATACACGGCTATCGTGCCTGTATCACGTTTTAAGGGCATGTATGAAAAGATGGGAAAGTAGGATCGGGCATTGCAAGACAGAAGTTTCTTTGTGTTGCTGAACATTTAGAATTCGTTATACTCAAGATACGAACCCCAATATTATCTAAATGTGAGTACATATTGAATAGAAGACCAAAAAATCAACCTTTCAAATATATTGGTAAAATTTGAACACATTTTATGGAGCTTCGGTACATAAATGTGACTTGATATACTTCAGAAAAAGGAGTAAATAGATCCAAATCGGATCAACGTTATTGACATGTCCATTCCATTCAATTTATGGTCAATATCTGTCGGAGTACTTCATACAATTGAATCTAATGTTACGAGTTGGGACGGAGGCAGCTTGGATTTCGACTAAACCAGATGTATGTAACATGGTCTTCAATTTATACTCTCTCTGCCACTACCAACTTGCCAAATAGGAGTCAAACGAGAAAAATCAATAATGCGAAGATGCTCTAGAAAATGCAAAGGACTGACTGGTCCAGTTCCGCATTGTACTAATGGATAAGGGAGAGTTGTATAGTTCTGGTATATCAATAGCGTCTAACCAACCTTCTGGAGGTCACAATTCTAGTTGGTTGGGAAGCAAGGGTTGCAAAATTTTGAATTTAGACTATATTTATCTGAGCATTTAGCTTATGCAAGGAAAGTTCTTACAGGGTAACCAATTTTCATGGGAAACAGATACCTGTGTTTTTCTGTTGTCTAGAATTCCTAGAAATAACATTAATTACTTCGAATGATTTTAATCCCTTTCTTTAATCCACACTTAAGTGGGAAGGCGAAACTAGTAATTAACTATTTATGAAGCCCATTGACCCAAAAGCGGTACTGTACCGGGTTAGTAAAAGCGTCACAAAATATTAATTCTGCTCCATTGTGTAATCATTTCTCTGCAAAACAGACATGTCCCCGAAAATGTGATTACATACTAGAACAAATTAAAAATGAATCCATTCCCAGCCCCATTCTACGTCTACGACACATACCACAATATGATCCAAATTCTAAACAAGCAACTAAAAGGAAAACCACTTATCGGTTTGACCAAAATTAGATTGAGGTCGAGACTTGGACTTGGAAACCATACATAGTAAGGGAAAAACAAATCAGAATGTATGAAAATTACAGTTGTGTTTTGTCTGAATACTCATGTATACATATTATGTAAAACTTTTTTCCGGAGAACCCATTCGTTCCAGGAATACTTTGCTCTGAATCCACTTAACTCAAATGTATGTATTACTATTGATATGGAGAGAAGATTTAATTTAATAGTATTACCTGTCGTGACCGTAACTGAACACCAGAATGTCAAGCTCATGACAAGGATGAGTTGCGACACGGACATGATTGGTCGGACTCGGACGACTTGATTCCGTTTCCACCAAGACGGCATTATCAATTATTGATGTAATAATAGGATTACTAATCCACAAGTCAAGTCCAAACCCACGCACCCACGTTTATGTTTATGTTTATTTCAACTGATTCGATTTACAGAATGATTTCCGATGTGGTAAGTGCTCTCTCATACTTCCCATCATTGCGTGCGTGATAAACAGGAGGATTTCTCAATTCTGCTGCTACAAAACAAGTAAATTAATAGAAAAGAAGAATAGTGAATTAAACTGATTATATTTTGGGTACTGTACGTATGGGCTACGTAATTCTATGTGACTCACAGAAAATTGAAATAAAATATTTCATAGAAACAACTAGACTAAAATGATTCCGCTCTTCGTGAATGAGAGTTAAATATTTGACCTAATATTTATAAAGTAATATTGACAAGGTTATGCGTGATGTAAATTGTGTACATGGCGGAAGTAATTTCATTTGACTTCCGATGCTCGAAATTGGTTTGCAACACACGTACTAAAATCCTTATGATTACATCAATTATATTTGAATCGTTCATTATTTCTGTATAATTTTAATTCTCAACTGTATTATTCACAGAAGTGATGCACTCGCATCCTAAATACATGAATGAAAACTAAAAGTAATATTTCAAATCGCGTGTGGGTTGTTTAGCCGTAGTGCTGTAGTGCTGTGCAATTGTTGTTGTTAGAAATTAATGAGTGACCTTTGGAGGTATGTCGTGTATGATTCACTCTTCAGTACACAATTATTACTACTCTCAAGAGCCATGACCATGATTGTTGAACGTACATTACGTATGTGTACGTATATTCAAGAGGACGTACGTACGTATTCTGCCGAAATGCGTCAAAAATGACCTCAGACAAAGGCTAAGACAGTGTTTTGTAGGGTGGGTGGTTGTAGTAAATTGTATGACCTACTTTGTACGAAAAAAGTCTCTGTAACTTTCTAGCCCATGCACAAGCAACGCAGAGATAGACAGATAATAGCATTTTTTAATTCGGACAAACTTTTCACAGTGTAAAATATATGCAAAAATTGAATTCAATTACTCTGTTTGCAAGAGTGAAAATAAATAATAATGGGTAAGAAAATATAAATACTTTATTTCTTAATTCAAATGATAATTAAGTAAAATATTATGAAATTTTTTGAGTTTTGCGACAGGGTTAGATTGTATCCGATTTTATGCGTGCCAAATTGTTCACCCAATTCAAAAGTTTATGGAACAAAATTATGAAAAGTATTAAGAAATAATCTGAAATAAAAATTTAATACTGATATCAGAGATTTTGTCCATAGAAGATTTGTCATCATTGAAAATTAATGCAGTGATGTACATGTAAGTTACATACAAACGAATGAGGGTTGTAAAAATATGAGAATGACACCCACCCATGTGACAATTGAAATTAAAGTGTCAGCTAATTTGTTATTTATGGTTACGAGGTTTGGATTACTGTGTTAGCTCTTCTTGTCTTGTTAATAAATATCTAGTAAATATTTTATGGGCCCAAGTGCCTTGAGTTAAGAATTGTCTGTGGCGATATTTTACTTGTATGTTTTAGACACGTCCAACTAGATTTTATTATCAATCATGTCTAGTCAAGAAGAAATTAATTCGACTGCTGTATAAAATTCAACCATGTATGTGAAATGCTAATGTAAACATTTTTCTATCCAAATATTAGTTTATGCGAATCTTATCTACCCGACAAAGAAATTTGATCTGAGTGTGAAATATTAATTGCAAAAAATTACAAATCTTGCAAACCTTTGCTCCTTTTGTATTGTATCAATTGAATACAGGATGATGTTTCACTCTTTTTACGACTAACAAAGACTTGACGGCGACGGTGTCGGTTGACAAAATTGTAAACACATTGGAGCACGAGGACAAGCAAAGATTGACTAACTTTGAGAGCGAAAAAAAAGTAAGTAAGAGTGGAAGGGTTTTGTGAGATGAGACAGAATACTTTGGATAGTACATACGAAATACGATGGAACATTACGACTACTGCAAACTCAACCCTACTACGATGCTTCGTAGTACTACTGCACGTACGTCTGAAACACACTCGCGGTTTCCACGATCGATTTCGCATTTCGCAATACATTCCATATCCTTACTTGTCATCCTCATCCGTTGAAGTTCGTTCCGTTTCTCTGTAGACTTAGGATGAAGAGATGAGGATTTGCACTGGGTGCGGGTGCAGAGATATCTTCTGAGATGCACATTTTGCCTTTAAGTAGAGATTTTGTCTGGAACTCTCAATCTGACTCAAATACAGTACATAGGACAAACAATAACCCAAAATTTACTTTGTCATTTTCCCGCTGGCCAAATGGAAAGCAACCCAATCTTTGCGAAAAATATGTGATACATCTAACCATTCTGCGCTCGCGGTGGGTTTATCACTGTCTGTATTCATCCATGTCATTTTCTGCTCGAGTATCTAGAGAAGTACTCATCTATTATGAGATTTAATTAAAAATACAATTAAGGTTTCCTGAGATCAGATTTTTCGCACAGCTAAATGAAATTTCCATGTCACAATTTTGAAAATAAAACCTGGTCTAATTTCTCAGGGAAAAAATAAAATGGGTTTAAGTACATTTATATTTTTTTCTATGCAGAAAATGAAAATTCTGCATTATCTGAAATTTGTAAAATCGACAGATCTCCAAAATATCAGAATTTTTACAGAATCACAGAACAATTTCCGCTGTAAACCGTAATTGTCCCAGAAACATTATACTTGAAAACATTAAACAATGATATCGTCTAAATTTTTACCCAATCCTCACATACACCCAGTTTTTACAAATATTCAAAAATACTAAATTGATCAAAATTTTAGTGCCAAGGCCGACCCCACGAATTCCGGTTCTACACATTACCATCTGATTTTTAATCCCAGATAACACCGAGGGCCATAATTATACTGAATTCGTGGATGGCCTGGCAGAATTATTGACCAAATTGCACCCAAAACTTCTTGTATTTCTGTCAAAATCTGTGCACTAAATTTTTCAATAGAAACGACAATGGAGAACCTGCCCGTAACTATAATATCTCTATATTCTATATAATTTGTCTTGCATCTTATTCATTTTGTTTTAATTCTGGTCTACTGTCATTTTCAGGCATCCGCGTTCCTGGAAATTTTTCTGTTTCTTAATAAACCTAACCTTCGACGTTGTCGTCAGGTTTCCCAATCATGGAATGAAATCATCTCTACCAGTCCAAGTCTGAACTCCAGCATTGTCTATTCAATTGACAAAAGTTTTAATTCAATAGAGCCTCTTCTGTATACCAAAACTGGGTGGCCCACACTCCGATTCTCCGGGTGTTTTAAACTGGGACACATGATGTCATATATTCCAGCCACGATCCTCAGTACACTCTCTACGCTACACGCCAACGAGTGTGTCATCAACAGAAAATGTCTCACTCAAATTTTTGCAATTACTTCCCTCATCGATCTTCACCTAAATCATTGTCACCTACAAAACTCTATTTTCCAAGAGACGACTCCCGAACCCCTAGAGATTTATTCTACGAATATCCGATCTCTTACCATTCTCATGAGCGATCGTGACATTACCTATTTGGCCGAAAAACTTCTTCCCAACCTGAAATCCCTCGTCTCTTTCACAATCAAAGAAATTAGTTCATATTCAATTCTCCAGAAATTAAAGCCGTATCAAATCAAAGATGACTTTTATGAGTTCCCAGATACAGAATTGAACGAACTGCCAGAAAATAATGGCGACAATTCTGATAATGTAAATGATTATGATTCGGAGCCAGAACCAAATTTGGCAAATGAATTTCCATCGATTCTGTTCGGATTAAATCAACTTCATCAGTTAGTAAATCTTGCTCAGATTGACCCACTGCCAGAAATATTCCCACTACCAATGATCCAACAGAATTTTGATATCGGTGTTCAAATAGTCGAACCGGCAGAACCAGGCTTGTTGGTTAATCAGGTCCAGCTAGACGAGCAGCATGAATTGGAGGCTTTAGTACAAGACGATTTTATAGGGAATGTTGGTAATCCGAATGTTAATGAAGAAGAAGTTGCTGAAGCACTGTTAGATTTACAGGTTGCAGCAATGGAAGATCAGATAGAGGATCAGATCGAAAATCTAGACATTGCTGGTCAAATTGAGAATGGCCAAAATGTCGAACTTGAGGATCCAAATGAACAAGTCGAAGAAATTCAAGACGGGAATGGACAAGTCCAAGAAATTCAAAACGGGAACGGACAACTCTACGTAGTCGAAGAATGGATTCCAAATGATGAACTCGAAGAAATTCAAGATGAAAATGTAGAAGACCAGGAAATGGTAGAAGAAAATGATGCTGGAGATGTCCAAGGTGATGCTAAAATTGATGAAGATCAAATTGTAGCAAATGAAGTAGAAAATATTCAAATTGAGGAAAACGATGGTGGAAATGTTCCGTATGAAGCAAATGCTACAAACGATAGTTTAACCGAAGAAATGGATACAGAAGAAAGTACAGAAGTCATCTCTCAAGATACACAATTGAAGACGGTCAATTTGGACCCAACAATTCAAATATTAATTGAATTAATTAAAACC
>JAQGCB010001564.1:0-14053 GCA_034698835.1 Protaphorura tricampata
ACTTATGAAATTGATATGCATGTAACCAGGTAATAGACATGATAGGTAATGATGGCAGGTAGTTCAGTGGAAGGAGTGGGCGTAGGCACGCTATGATTTTTGGTGACAGGAGGAATAATAAAAATGAAATGTAGTCAATTCAGTCAACAAGGCAATTAATTCAGGGAGAAATCACAGATTTTGCAATTGGCTTAAATATCAAATGGGGAAAGTCGGAGAAAGTTGGAGTAGCGGATTCTACGATATCCTATTTTATTGCACATCTGCCAGAGGTAGGTGTGGTAATAATATTCTGGTGTAAATAATATGAAATAGCATTTTTGAGCCAAAGGGGGGGGGTGCGAACTTGACATTTTTATCCGCCGCTGATGAGATCAGGGAATGGAACAGGTGAGTACGTCCGTATGTACACCCTACGTGAGCAGACGTTTGCATTTGAGCTCGGTAGCCAGCTTAAGATGGGTTTCATGCCTATTAGACAAGTTATTCATTATTCATATTCCTAAATGTTAGGTGGAGGAGCAGCTTAGTGTTTGTGCCGCTTTGGAATATAAATATGAGCTTGGGTTGATGAGACGGTATACTGTTCTATAGATTTGACGTAACTAGATCAATCATTAAAACATTATTAGGTTGGTAAATGAAGCATTTTTCGCCCTCCTTTTGTACTCTCGTCACGTGACAGTAGACAAGACACGTTTTATTTACCTATTCTTCTTTTCAATGATCAGATGCCGTGTAGATACATACATATGCTTGATTCTGCTCTGCTAAAGGTGGATATTGTTACACAGCATTCATTGTTGCATTGGCAAATTCAGACACGAGTTTTTTTTTCTTTGCAAGCAGGATTAAACTTAACAAGGTGCACTACACTTGTACAAGTGTATATTCATAACACATACATAAGAGGACAGTTTGGATGAGATGGGATGGGAAATGATTTGGAGCAAAGTCTCTTTTCTTTCTTTATTGCTTCACTACATTGCACTTGACTGCCTGGGATAAAAGATATCGTTTTGGATTGGAAAGGATTGCATTGTTATCATTATTGGACCGTAACGAGTATACGAGTACGATGAGGATGATGATGACGATGTGCCATGTATTTTACATGTACTATGGTAATTTTCAACCAGTTATTATTATTAAGGAGAAATGATTGGGGAGAAGAAGAGAAAAAAACAGATTGGGGGGAAAATGGTTTTACTATTATAAACCTTATTTGGAAATTCATGCTTCATTGCACGCTGACAACAACTAAAGCCCCGCCGTGCCAGTCCCGTCATGTGCTGTGCTGTGCTGTGTGAATGAGAATGCGAATATGAAATGAAATGTATGCATGCGGATTTGGTTCAAAGGAAGCGTATAAGTTATATATGTCTGTATTCGTGAATTTGTTTGGTCTAGTCTGTGTGGAAAGTATAATAGTATTTTGATTGTGATTTATTTGAGTGTGAGTCAAAATAAATTGGGACAGGAAGGAATATAAAATAGGTTTTTGTTCTTGAAAAGGCGTAAAATACGTATTACTACGCGTACACGGATCGGGTGGGATGTATGTGACCAGGTTGAAGGGTATAGGCTGGATCTGGATGTAAAAACGGGTGTTATTATTATGCTAAATTTTGACGGTAAGGCAGGCCATGGTTTATGTACGTGTGCAAAAAAAAAGTAGAAGTGGATAAGATAGAAATTTTGAAAATTACAATGATATTTCAAGCCCGTGCGTGAAAGTATGGGAAGGAGAGAAGGGGAGGAAATCCCAAAAAGGATTTTGGGATTGGAGAAAGGAAATAGGAATTTCTAATGGGGTTGACTTATTTTGATATGGAATTTACCATCTTAAAACTTAGACAAGGATTGAATTGTTCCTAAGGAAGTTTCACGAGGAATGATTTTTAATGGCGGGATTATTTAAAACTAGCCTCATCTTGTAAAACTGGGTCAGAACTGTCTCAGTTTTCTGGCCATTTGATCATAAGGAAATAACCAATATTTATGAATTGTGATCTAAGAGGCCAAGAAAATTAGATGCAGCAAAGCTCTGAATGCCAACAATCCCCGGCTCACCTTATAAATATTAACATGGGCAATTCAATTTGGATAATCCTAACGTTAACGTGGAAATGTGGGGAGTTTAAATGCACTGTAGTATTTCAAAAAAAAATAACATTCAAATGAAATTGAAAATTTCACCCCATTTCCTAATCCGTCGAGATCACCCGCCATGGGGGACCAGTGGGTGGGTGGGAAATCCAGACTTGTTCGTAAATCCATTTAATTATGAAGAAATTCACCACGTCCACTCATTAAAAATTCACTTACGTTAAAATTGAATTCTTCAAGAGTCCATTCACCATAGCATTAAATCTGTGATAATGTAGCGTGCAGTGGCCTGGCGTACGAACGTACGTACGTAACCCATGAGTTATTACCTTGTTAATTCGTGTTTTTATTTATTCGAAAACACAAATGGAATGACATCGGCTATCTTGACTGGACTGGCTACGGCTACGGCTAAGGTTGAAGATGATAGTAGTGATGGTCCAGTAAAGGAAGACATGGTTTGCATTCATCACATTGCATGGCGTGTTTGAGAAAATCTAGTTTTGTTGTTACATTCATTGTGCGTGCCCTTAGGTCACTCAACAAATTATAAATTCCATTCCATTCTGCCTAAACTAAAGAATAAGAGAACTACTCCAGTCGTACTCATCTCTTCAGTGTCTTTCCCCGGTCAAAGCAATCATAATATTTATGTTACAGTCAATTTGTGGTAAAATGAAATTTGACCCGTGCCAGTTATACATGGAGAAGTACAATCACATATTTTTCACAGAGAATAGAGTTAGCTTGGTATAAGCGAGAACGAAAGAGTCAAATTTTTCTATACCCTGGCGAAGGGACACCAATTAGTACAAATTATAAAAAAGGCTGCAACATATAACATCACTGGAAAAGTAAGACTGGAAATGAAATGAATTGAAATAAGGAAAAGGGAAAAGTAAAATGAAGATTGGATGGAAGGTAAGAAAAGGATAAGAAGAAAATGTAGATTTATGCACGAATGGATGTAAAAGGCTCTGTTGGATGACTTATGATCTTTCTGAAGTTTAGACGGCCAAGCCAGGAGAACAGTTGGGCATTCAGATCTTTAGAAGTAAAATTGTTCTACATTCTATTCTATATTGGAAAATCTTCCGAGCACCAAATCCATCACACCTCTACTTTTAGGGAGATCTTCTTCCTACAGCTCCTACGTAATACAGCTTAGGCAAAGGATTTATCATTTGTAGAAGAAGAGACATGAGAGATAAGTTATGAAATTCATGGATAGAATGGAATGAATTGAAACTTTTTGATCTGTGGGTGTTTCCAACTTTGTGTCCAACTGACTTGGACTAGAACTCTCCTCAATTTTTTTTTGTGAGATGAGAATGATCTTTACGACATTTTAGGGTGGACATGACACTTGAGGATTACATGTGTGTTCATTAAGAAATATGTCTGAGTTTTCCTACGTTTTTGAATAACACAGAGGAATATATTCAATTTCTGGGTGTGTTCTCTTCATGACTTTGCTGTTTGCAAAATCTAAGTTTTGGGCTTTCTCGTATTCTCTACTAGACACTATTGAGACCTTGATTCCTGAGAAGGTCGCTAAACCGCAATAGTGTAATGCCATGGTATGGTGTCGCCCGAGTTTGGCAACGATTGATTCGTTACAGAAAATAAAATAAAATACAGATTTCTAATAGTAGTTCTACACGTGCGAGTTTCCAAAATATTTGGAATTTCCATTCAATAGGCCATTAAATTCGAAGTGCAGGGTTTTAAATGGGTTGCGTATACGCACTAAATGGGATTTTTGTATCATTAAAGTGAAGCCCTAAAATTAAATTGCTCTATATTTTCTCCTACACTTTTTATGGTTACAGTTAAGAATGCATAGGTTTGAATTGAGATAAGGTAGAAGTTGAATTTGAAAATGATATTGAGAAAAAATAAGTATCAGGATTTAGAACTGTCAAAGCACGGGATGGTAAATTAGGGTGTAACTCGTTTCAGTTTCGTGCTTTTTTTCTTTCGACTTGAAGTTACAGTTACAGAATATGGGGGATTGTTGGCAGGTGGAATTATTACACTGCTGCAGCAATCGTACACTTGTAATTGACTGGAAATATTTAAACGCACAGATTTTTTTTGTAGTGTTTGTGAAGGTAATTGGTAAAAACATCCTTACAAGCCCTGGCAGTTTCAAAGTTACATTCAATGAATTTTTTAGAGCTCGTTTTCATCTTACTGACGTTAGTACTTTCTTCGACAAGATTTATTAAAATTGACAGCACCTCGAGTCGAGACTCCAAGTTCATTGTAGATTGTTTCGTCTTAATTGATCAGGAGAGCGAGATGGGTGATACATGTTGATTTGTTTTCAACGATTTAATTTTATTCAAGTTCAGTTCAATTCATCTGTCAGATTTTTACTAATTATGTTGTTAAAGTCTTCTCCTTTAAGTACTTTTCAGTAATTACATATGAATATTCTTCACAATCTTCAAACGTACAATTTTTGACAACTTATAACTGGATTGCGTTTTCAACCAGTTTCGAAACCAGTAAACTATTTTATTTACAGTTTTCTTTCATAAAGTCATTCAACTTTAGTTAGAATAAAACTTTATTCCTGGATTCTGTAATTAGTTTGATTGAAAAACCAGCCACCAATTTGCCCAATTAGTTTGATTCAATCTTCTGTCCATAACCGTCGTAATCATTCTAATTTGAAATCGACATATGTCATGTAGATCCACATGCAAAGTATGAAATATATCCTGCCACTAGAATTTCTGAGATAGTTTGTTCCATCCATTAGTATTAAGCATGTTGAGTCTAGAATCTAGAATCTAGTAAGATTTGAGTATGAGTAGAGGAGCGTGTGTGTGTGTGTTGAGAATGAAGGAGGTAGGAGTAACGGGAATGGGATAGGAAGATAGATAGGTGGTAGGTAAGTGCTGAGTCATAAAAAAAGAGGTGAAGATTACAGATAGAGAAAGATTCGTCGATGTCGATGGACCAAATAGATTGCAAAGGAGCTCGAGTTAAGCGTTTGAGCGAACGTATTTTTTTCTTCTTCTTTTTCTTGAGCTGGCTATAGTCGATCTTTCCTTTTACCATTGCCTCTAACTAGTAAATGCCCAAGTTAAAGCTAGAAGGATTTATTAGGTGGAGACTTGAGATGGTGAAGATATCTAATAGAAGATAAATTAGAGTATGTGAGGGAATGTGAGTCTGATTTTGTTCTTTGAGACCATCGGAAGGAATAGTCCAATGAATATATGCATGCATCCATGCATTCATGGAGTGAATGATTTAGTGAGTTTGAGCATTTAAAAAGATTAGGAATCCCTACTGCTATTCCTTGCACTCCTTATTGCCATTTGCCATTGCATTTAATTGTTGTTGTGAATTGAATTGAGTGTGTAAGAATGCGATTACGATTGCGAATGGTGAATGGCGAATACTTGTGGGGTGGGTGGGGTGTTTATGCGTAAAAATCTCAATCAGATTGGAATAAAGAGTTAAAGGAGTAAAGGAAAAGCAATGGAGGACAAATTCAATGAGGTTAAATCGTTGTGTGCAAAAAAAAATTAATTGCCTTCTCGAATTTCGAGTTCTGTCGTTGTAATGTAGTTTGTAGTTGTACCGACCGGACCAGCCCAGCCGGCCGATTCGTTTCGATTCGATTAAAGGTAGGGAGGTATGTTTTTTTTGTATATGTACATGTGTGTGTTCACGTGATTAGTGTTTTCCGTGTGAATTAACTGGTCAAACTTATTACTATTGCTATGTACTACATGATGGTGAGAGAAACCACACACTTTCATGCATGTTGCGGGGAATATGCCAATCGCCGACATGTCTCGGTTCAATTGTCCTGGAACAAACGGAGAATTTGCTCATACCGCATTGACACTTCGCGTTCCCCGCAGGAGTTTCGAAAATGTTATTGTTACCATTTCCTTGGGCTTTACATTTACCAAAAACATCTTTTTTGATTTTGTTTGATTCCTGTGACACAATTTACAACACGAAGTAGTTTTTGACTGGGTTTGGTCTTCTGGTGTGACCACAAAGTAACGGGAACACCGAAAGTCATTCACACGCTTTGATAGACGATCTTATGTCATGTCACGTAATGGCAATAAGAGTATTTTTTTGTATTGTAAATACGAGCAGGTGGATTTGAATATGCGTGTAGACAAAGTTTGAGAAGGTAGGCAGGCGAATGTTGAATTGGGAATCATTCAACCCAATTACTTTAATCTTTCAATTTGTTGTGTAATGGAGCGTTTAAAGGACCTACCGGTCTGGTTCCCTCCATGGGCCTAAGCTTAAATACAGCTGTTTTGTTGTTGCACCAGACGGTAGACGTGGACTTTGTTGGTTACTCTGCCTGAACCTTTGGTTTTATGATCAAGATGCAGATTCAGTTTGTCATTTTGTTATTGCAATATGAACTATATAGTTTGAATCGTTAAATGGACGGGTTTTATCGTAATATTGTTTGTTTCCTCGTATTATAGTCGGCTATGTATTTTCATCTTCAATTTTGGGATTTACTATGCTCAGACATAGAACTATTTCGTCAAATCTGAAACGTGATCTTGTTTTGCGTTGCGTTTACGTTTTGTTTTTATCCTTCCGTCTTATGTGTGTTTGCACAAGACTACCGAGAATAAAAGTTTTGGAAAAAATATTAAAGAATTTTATAAATATTTACCAGGAAATCAAATTCTACGACGGAGAACAAATATCGCGGCTAGTTTTCCCAACTATTTTGAAAAATGCTAAAGATATGCAAAATTTTCTTTTTTAGACATAGTTCCATGTAGAATTCGAGAAAAGAAATTTGAAATTCTAACACCTCAACTTTTTCACATTGTGATTGCCGGGAATTTTTTTTAGTCCGTATAATTATCTAGTCAAAGTGTTGTCGGCGCAGACTGTGAGCGTTACTCCTTAATTCGTCCCATATTTTTGAAATGTAAGTGTGTCTTGGGGTCGTTTGGTGCGAGCCATGCAGAATTAGTTCTAGTCCTTTTGAATGTATGTCGAAAGACATAAAACGTCGTCCACAGATTGTTTGAAAACATTTTGGAAAGACTCGATAAAAGTGAGTGTCTAGGGATAGTACGTAGGCGGATGACAGGGACAATTTGTGGACCATACTTTCTTCTCTTGCACTTGTTAGTGCAGGTGATGCTGACAATGACAATGGACTCAGGATAGAAAACTACTGGAGTGTCCGGGAGTAGTTGCAGTGGTCTATTTGTCCCGAATTGCTCTGACTGTCCTTCCCCCCATTGATTTATAAATTGAGAAATGCATGGAAGACCCGAGAAACCAAGACAAGGAGAAGTGCGCATCAATCATTTTGATTGGATTTTTTTAATATACCGATTCTTTCTCTTTTTCTTTAGGGAATCCTTACATCTACCTCTGAGAGTCTCCATACGGCCACGAAAGGAAAAGTTTACTTTGCCCGTGTCATCATTGTTTTGCCGGCGGCTTGGGATGCTCGAGCTTGTGGGACAACCATGTCAACGGTCACTTTCACAAGTCTTAGTTCAATTTCTACGGCTGACTTCCGCATCACTGCCGAACATCCTGTCTTTGGTCATTCACCCTTCACACAGGTAATCTATTTATTTGTATTTATTTGTAGTTATATATTGCAGTCAAATCGTTCTTGATTGACCCGCACGATAAGCAGCGCATAATCTTAGTACATAATTTGTTAATCTTATAGTATGCATGCACAGACAAGTCTGGACATGCATACTAGGGTATTATTTGTCTTGCATTGCATTGCACCGCGTCGTGAAACTATTTATTACGCGTTGCTTACCGTGCGGGTCTCAGCCAGTCAAGTTGATAAAACATGGAGCCATTTAACTGTGATTCGTGTAGTAAATCATTTGCCAAAGAAAAATTGTTAAAAGATCATAATCGAAGAACTCATAATTCGATTAAAAATCATAAGTGCAATCAGTGCAGCTACTCTGCGTCTCAGAAATATCATCTCGATAGGCACATAAAAGTAATTCACGACAAACTAAATTTATTCAAGTGTACCACGTGCTCTAAATCATTTGGGACTAATGATGGTCTAAAGTGTCATCTTCGTACTCATTCAAATGAAAAATTGCATTGTTGTGTTGTTTGCGGTGAAAATTTTAAAACAAGATCCGGTTTAACTGGGCATGTTCGATTTCATTCGAATGAAAAATTGCATTGTTGTGTTGTTTGTGGTGAAAATTTTAAAACAAAATCAGGTTTACGGTGTCATATTGCAATTCATGGTAATGATAGACCTTATAAATGTAATGTTTGCACTGCGAGTTTTAAAACATCATCAACTTTAAGGCATCACAATTTGGCAATTCATCATAAAATTAAATACAAGTGCCAAACATGTGCCAAAGAATATACAACGTCAAGAGATTTAAAAAATCATCAAACATTACAAAAATGTGATGAAACTGTGAGGTGTGTCATTTGTGACAAAGCATGCAAATCCGAATTCCATCTGATTCTGCACAAGAGTAGACGTGGAGGTTGCAAGCCAAAATCTCACGAAATTGATATGAAACCAAAAAAAAGAGAGACCCAGGACACCTCATTTTCTCGGGTTTGGCAGATTATGTACAACTCATTCTGGAATAAGTTACACTACTGCATAAATTTATTTATAAAATAATTTTTTTACGATGCAACTAATCAATTTGTTAGACGACAATTGAATAATTTATTAGAAAATTAAACACAAAATTCCTTGACTACCCTTCCTATAGTAGAAGTCAAACAATATTGATTAAACCAAGGAGCGTATATGGCTGTTTGTATTACCATGTATTGTAGTCAATTCTCCTTGGATTAAACAATTGATTACGAAATTAAACAATTGATTAGGAAACTAGACAATTAAGATCCTGTAATTTATGTATTTGTATTCAGTATTTTCTTGATTTATTCGAATGATTTGGTCATAATCTACATGCCCCGATTCTACAGCAAAGTGTACTCGAGAAACCATTTTCGGAAGAAAAGACAGAGTGGAGAAAATCCATGCCAAAATTAAATTAGTTCATAAAGGTTTTGGAACCGGGTCATCCACCACGAAAGCAACAAGGAAATTCGCAAAAGATTTGGGTAATGACGACGACGAGGCTAATCATGTCATCGGATGCCAACTCGGTGGATCGGGCAGAGCTCTTTGGAATATTTTTCCGGCAACGCATCAAACAAACATTAAATATCGCACTGAGGTTGAAAATGTGACTAGGCGTATTGCAGAGAGAGACGGAAGTGCAGAATTTGAAGTCAAACTAATATACGAGAACAAGAAAGATACGCGACCACACGCCATTGACTACACCATTTTTAGGTCAAATCAGCCCCCAATAAAAAACATTATTTTGAACTAAAAGTAAACCCCTTTAGTTCACTCCTGTTACCTAATGGTAATTTCACAGAGTTTGGCTTTTAAAACCTGAATTGATATCAACTGGGTGACCTTCACTTAGAGAATATAGCTCTGAGGCACCTGTGGGACGTTCTAAAGAAAGTTGTATTCTTGATTTTATCCAGAATTCTCAAGGGTGCTCCAAACCAGGGGATTTCATTTCAGTTGGATACCAATACATTATGAAACACAATGATACGGCTTCTACTTCATCCACCTCGGAACGTCAGTACCAACAACAGCAACCACAGGCATCTCCTACTTTTCCAGGTAATGTCAGTACAGTGGAGAAAGGAGGAACATTATAAAATACAATTAAATATTATGATATGGGTTTCGGGATGGTTATGGGAATGGGATGGTTGGGCAGCCGCGGCGGTGGTTACTTTGAATGGGAAATCTTTGACCCAAAGTTTTTGTTTTTTTGAGATTGTCTATTCCTACCTTACCTTCCTTTCATGGATGAGAATGAGAGTCCTGGGTTGTTGAGATGAAATGAGATGAGAGTTCTTAACTAAGTAAGGGTTAAAAAAGTAGGCTTTGTAGTCATTAGTCCTACCTTTCTTTATGGCAAAGAACCATGTAGTTCAGACCTTGGTGATTTTAGGGATAATTTTTTGAGGGGGCGTTGCTGAGGGGGGCGAATTTCAATTTTATAATGGAAGCTGTTCTTAGCACAGAAGTCTGGTGTGGGTGTACTGTGCTAATCCCCGATTTAACTTTTTCCCCAATCTCAATTAGTAAAAGAACACAAAATTAAATTCCTAATCTGATTGAACTATATGAATATGACCCATTCTGTTTAATTGAAGTGAAAGTGGGAGGAAAGCTGATAATTAGTACAAGTGCTCGAAATCAAATTAGATTTAAATCCGAAATCGTATTGGGATGGCCACGCATTTTATCACATGAAAGTGAAAGTAGGAGAAAGTCCGGGGAAAGCCATCCATTTGAATTTGGTACAGGGTCACTGGAATTATGTTGAAACTGCTGTGAGAACGCCACCACATTTTTTTCTTTCTTTGAAGGGAGTTAGTAGACTATTTCCATGCTTGGAAATCGTGGCTGTTTTGTTTAATGTCGGCAAGATTTAATGGGGAAGTACTACCTTACCTTTATTATACGGCATGGCTAACTAAGGTGACGACCCGTGCCAGTGTGTCTGCTCCTTAGATTAAGGAACTAAGGTATACCTTAGTCTGGCCATCGTAATGGATTTAAGCCCTTCTTTTTTTCCCTCTCGTATCATTTCATGTCCATGCCATGCATATTAGAAAAGAAAGCAAAGGTGAAATTTGATTCTCAGCAAGTTTACACATGTTTCGTGAGAAGTTCTCATTCGCCTCCTTTCTCTTCCTTTTTTTAGAGTCCTATTAGACTAGCAAAGCAGAAAAAAGCCATGGCATGGTTGTTATTTGAGAGTTTTGAAGAGGGGAAATTAGAATGCAAATGTGTTCGTACGTACTAACCAAAATCTCCCGAAAGTGCCTGCCTTTCGTTGTTTGGTGGGTCATCGTTCCAAAGCAGAGCTAACTGAGGACACTGGTACTACTGCCGATATAGTGCATCCAACTATTTTACATATTATAGACTACGACTACAACTACATAAAATTTTGAAATAGAACAGGAAAAGGAGTATAGTATAGTAGAAGGAAAAACTAGGAGTGATGAGTTCCCATTATGATTTGACTCCCTCCCTCCTTCAGACTGACAAGGTAACTACTCTTCATGCAAAAACTGGCGCTTAGGTTAGGTTGTGCCGAATTGAGAAATAAAGACTTTAACACTCGAGAACAGCTTTACATTTTGTACCGTACCACTAAAATTGGGATGATATGAATTTACATGTGAAAGAGCCACCTTGTGAGACTACGGCACACGGTACGGACTATGCGGCTGTCGGAGTTTTTATATATTTTCTTTCTTTTCTCTGGTTCCTACACAGACCGAGCATTTGTTCATGAATGGGCAAAGTTTCGCTATGGAGTCTTTGAGGAGAAAGGACTTGAACGAGACTCTGTATATCCCACTTACTATCACGACGGAGAATCAGCGGTTGGGAGGATGGATGAAGAGAGAAAGTCGACCTCATGCACCAATCGACCGCTCAAAGGAATCTGGTACGTTTACAATAAGAGAGATGAACGGAACTCCTGAACTAGTTTTTCAGTTCCTTGTACTTCTGCTGTATCAAACTAAGCGGTTTTGCGTTTACGTTTGGTTCGATTATTGTAGTTTGTTGTATAGAAATCGGAAGCAAAATGTTATCTGAGTCTCAAATCCCATATTCCATTCATGTTGAAGATGCAGTTCATTTCTGCGGATTTACATTTTTGATTTTTACAATTTTACTTTCGATGGTACTACTTGAGTTTGACTATTCCGTGTCAAAATTTAATTTACTCCCTGGTGGATTGTACATTATATATACAATTCGAAGATATAATTTCAAGAGATTAAAAGTATATCTAAAATGAATCCCGCGGTATTGGCACCGATTCTCATCGAGGTTTCCGGACACAACATTTAGTGTCGAGTCGAGTTCCTATTCGAATCTCTTTGTCCTAAAACTCCATTGGGAGTACAACAGAGTACATGGACAGGGTTAAAGTAAAATGTAATCCAACTTGGACCCAGGAGGGCATGATTGGATCAGAAACGTGATTATAGATTTTTAATAATAATATGATGATGTTCTTGGCTCAGCCAGGCTACTTTTCTATTCAGATGAATGTTCGTTTTTTGTACTTTGCCCTCGTTTCTCTTATGTGAGTGAGAAGATAGTAATTAGAACAAAAGCAGCACGGCTGGAGAATAATAGAATAGAAGAATCGCGTTGCCTCGTCAAGCTGAGAATTCTTGTGTACTGTGCACGAGTCTTTAGTCTTGTCTATTTTTACATTCTATTCATTATCTTAATGTAGAAAAGGGCTGAGCGCTGAGAGAAAGATTGAATTTATCCAGGTGCAAGGATAGGCACGCATGTTTTTATACAACTTAAAGGGGTTAGTGGATTAGGAATGTTAAGTACTTATAACTTTGACACTTGTTTCGAATACTTTTTAAAGATAATGTACTGGAATTTGTGTTAGAAAATTTGAAGGAGGTTGAGAGGTCAGCTAGACGCTAGATTACTTGCTGTGAAAGGTTTTTGAACTTTAGTCCGTGGGCGTTGTCAAATACATTTTCTAAACCCATGAAAGCAAAAGTTTTTCGATCACTGAAAGTAGCAAGTATTGTCAGTCACTTCTCCCTTTTCCCCCAAGGAGTTCTACGATTTTGTGTTCACCACCATTTATCCGTTTATTAATAAATAGGAAAATTAAATTTCTTATCGAACTTTTCCAGACCGCAAAACCTTTATTCCTTAACCTGCATTGACCCGTACGTAGTGAGTAGTGACCGGAATACTTCCGGGTACACGGCGAAACCAGTTCAGGTTCATCGGGTTGAAGTATGAATAGTAATAGTATTAGGTTTTGAATTTCTTAAGCTAAGGCACAGAACTTTTTGACAGAAGGACGAATTTAGAATTTGCGCAGGTTTAATTTGCAGACGTTTATTAAATAATTACATTTGTGTCACAATTTGATATGTAGATTTTCAGAGCAGAATTGCGGAATGATGTTAGGATTCTTGTCCTGAATTCGAGCAATGTAGAAATGAGGAAATGGTGCATGTATTTTCAAAATTAATGTTCTCCATAATTATATTGAATTATCAATAAATAATTCAGAATTTCAGGCGTATTACGTCTACATGAGTTTCCCTGTCATGTTGTAAGTACATGCACGACACAAGTAGGAAAGACTGGAGTTTGAAATACGAATTTAACACAATTGTCGAATGTCGACGGGAATGGTGATAGTGACGCCTGAATAATATTTACCCTCTTCACGTTTGTTTTATTTTCTCGAGAATAGAATTTATGGGGAAGTGAGGTCTTGAAACACCACTACATAAACCCGCAGTTGTCACTTTCACTTACATGAAAACACGAGTTTCTAATGTCATGCTGGGATTCTACTCTCATTTGTCATTATTCTGTAGTTTTTTTTGTTGTACTTCCCAGTCACGTCTATCTATTCTATTCTTGGCTATGAAATGATTTTGATTCCTTCGTTTGTTTTTATTTCTTTCCAGGACTGGACTTTGCAATGGAACTGGACTCCAGTGTGTTTTTACTCCGTCCCAAACGGAGAATGACAATGTGACGAGCTCCATTATGTCCGTTTCAAATTTACCCAATGTGAAGAGTTTCTGTGATGGAGGAACACACAAACCACTCGCTCCTACAAAACATAACTTTTTGTGTAAACAAAAATCAGTGGAGGAAGTAATTTTTTCCCATCCGGACTTTCGAAATCTTACACCTGGTCCTAGGTGAGACAAACTTTCATGCACTCGTATAATGTAAACTTATACTTACACAGTGTTCTAGCCTCAGAGGAAAGAACAACCCTCCCTATATAGAGAGGACATTTCGTCGCCCCTAGTTACGCTTCAAATTCGGTTGCAG
>JAQGCB010001565.1:0-14045 GCA_034698835.1 Protaphorura tricampata
AATGTAATGTAATGTAAGTACATGAGAGGAAAATGATAGGGACTAACTCACAAGGGATTTTCACTACACGTTTGGTTAGACTTTGACCCGAAATTTTTTCAATGGACTTTTCAACACATATACATATTATGCATCTAAGGAATGAAAACCACCACAGACTATTTTCTTAGAGATGGTTTAGAGTTCTGAGAAAAGTAATTAGAATTTACATTTGTAATTAATTCTCTTACGAAAATGACAGGTATCCGGTGGAACCCAAGAAAAGCTCATCACATTCTTAAAAATGTTAGGATGGTGGTTCTACCTGTAATCAAAAATAATAATACCTTCAAAATTTAAAGGCATGTGCAAAGCGTTGAGCACTGGGAGAGGTTAATCACACTTGTGACCGGCAGAACAGTCCGCGGCTCAATTTTTGCAATTTCTGAAATAATGTATTTTTGAGCAAAGTAACGTACATAAATCCAGAGTTAATACTATGAGTCCCTTGGGTGGACTTCAGGCGCACGTACTCGAATATATGGTAGATATCTCCCAGATTGACTTATTCGAACTTTCACAAACTTTGCTTATGAGGTCAAACCTACATCAAAAATTTAGGAAAATCAACTTGGACATTGACCGGATGACTTGACTGACGGTGTGATTTTGCCTTAACTTCTAATACTCTGAATCCGACAAGGAACACTGTTCGGATATGAAATCCTCGAGTGAACATTCATTACCTAAAGTGTCCTGGTCAAGAATACAAAAATTCTAATTGTAATTTGAATATGAAGAATTTGCTTTCTTCTGATGATTCACATGATTCACCTTATGTTCGCGTTTCAGTTGCAGTATAATGAGACAAACAGTTTGAAACAATTTGTCAGAATCTATGTCAGTGATTGACAATATGCTCAGTATGTATTACATGCACTCGCACTTTAATTTTTTAGTAGACCCATTTGTAAATCGGAAAGATGTAAAAGAAAATTATGTATTCTCCTGCGATTCATTGCGTCCAATCACAGTTAGCCTAAGCCTAGCGTTCGATTTAGCCAAATCTGAGTGACCTAAACCTAATTGTCCCGCCGTTCATTAACCAACAGTTCTATGATACAGTCAGTGTACTTTCCTCGTGACAGTTAGAAATTTTGAGAGAATTGTGTAGTACAAGGGTTGAGGATGTTAAGAATTGTCACGTATTCGTTGGTTCACATATGGGTTCTAGTTCTAGTCCCAGTCGGTTCGGGAGTTGGTTGGTTGGGCTTGCTTGGGCTTGGTGACTTATGGTTGAATGACTTATGGGATTAGTGAGTGGAGAGTGAGAGAGAAGCTCGGGATCAAAAGGAGAGGAGTCAGAAAAGAGATGAATTCCCAGAGAGTCGATTCCAATTCCACTCACGACAAATTTCCTCTCTCCGCTTCCTCTCCTCATCACTTGGCTCACGGCCAACTCTCCGGACACTAATAATAATACCTTCTTCTCTTTAACAGAGAAGAGAGTGAGAGAGACCAAGGAACTTCTAGTACGTACGTACGTACTCTGAAAAAAAATCTCCTTTCCTTCCATGTCGATACTCCTACCGATACGATACTACTTCAACTCTGATTCTTATCCTCATCCTCCTGGATTATTCCCTACATTTTTTATTTCTTTTCAAACTCAAGACGTACAGTAGTACATGCGTTTCTATTCTTCTTCTCTTCTTCCTCAATCCTAGTTTTACAAGGACCCGAACAGAACTGGGGTCATTCATTCTCTTCTCTCTATTCATTCGGATGTTCTTGTAATTGTAATAGGTCCTCCTGGGATTCCAGGGAAGCGTGGAAGGAAGGGCAAGAAGGGTGAAAATGGAGAGACTGGTCCACCGGTAAGTCCAAAGTCAAAATTAATTGAAAGAAGAATTGGAAAAAGGATCTTCTTCTTGGGTCAGGTCGCACGAGGTTCAAAGAAAGAAAGTCGAGTTGGACATTGGAGAGGAGATAAGGCTTATCAGTATCAACCCAAGTCTCAGTACCAGTGTAGGACATAGACATATGATTCAATTTCATCAGGGCATGGATAACCTGCCTTGTCGGATAATTTTACAATTGACCTATCAGACAATTAATTCTTAACTAGTTCTACTAGTAATTACGAGTTGTAGCGCAGGAAGTACTTTCTCTTACGCACTTTCTCCCAGTTTTCTCGGCTTCAGAAACTAAATGAAAATATGAAGATGCGTGAAAGAAATAATGATCTCGTTACATGTCTATGGTAGAAAAGTTTGTCCCAGGAAGGCTCACTTAAGTATTTGGAAAAATAATGACATTAGAGTAAAGGCATTGGCCCACACTATGTCTGCTGGTGGGATTGAACCCCATTTTCCCCAATGCACTCACAACTTGGAAAATACATAACAAAAATACACCTAGCAAGTTCTTAGGATTAGTTTTATCCTGTCCTGTCCAACTCGACACAAACTTTTTGGAGAATATACCTTGTGGTGGCTTAAAGGCCTTATCTTTGAAAGGCGGCTCAAGGGAGAATTATTCCTAATCTCTATTGGTCTCTATTTTAATTCATTTAATTAACTCAGGGTCCCGTTGGAGCTGCAGGGAAGAACGGATTTCCGGTAAGGTCACTAAGGGACTTGACTTCTTAATAACTCTTAATACTTATTACTTTGTAATCTTTTTGGAACTATTGATTTGGTACAATTTCTAGTAGAGTAGGAAATAGTTTTTGTTGTTTGAGTTTTGATTATTGTTTTTCTTTTTTTGTTCTTTTTTCATCAGGGCCCTATTGGCCTAGATGGTCCTGAGGTAAGATTTCGGTCCAGAAGTGAGTGACCATTTCACCTTTGGTGACCTTTGACCTTATTATTTGAAAGGGATTCACGCATGTTTTATGATTTATTGCATGCAGCATGTGGTTGTCGGTTGTACAAGAATTTTGACTGCACACTCAAAATACAATAAGTTCTATTTCCTATCCAATTCCTTTCCCCATGAATAAGCAAAGCGAAAAAATGTAAGGGCAGAGATTTTCCAACCTCGGGTCGGTTTTTTCACTCTCAGCATATTCATGTGTAAAACCGCAAAGTGTTTTCGAACGAATGAATATTTTTACGATTATATTTCGGGGGTGGCTTGATTTTCATAGTGCCAAGTTCAGACCAGCTTGTAATCCCGAATTATTTCCCATTCATTGAATGACTCGGTCACAAATTAGGATAGTACGAAAGTTAAATCGGTGGATTGAGTTGTAATTTTTCTCTCCTTTACCGATCCAGTAGTGATCCGTTCGTTAGTATTCTATTAGAAAGCACACTGGGAGGTCAATTTTAAAGTTATTGGTCAAATGCAGGTTGTAAAGTTTTAATATTATGATTAGCCAAGCGTGTCATAAAGTAAATGGAAGCTTGTAACAAACATTTCCCCTAAATCAGATTTGCCCGACACTCCCCATCCTTTAGAGTTGCTCTTTCCTGTCTACCTAAAATATGAAATCATATTACTTTTAAAACTTTAAAACGCGTAAAGCGTGACATGGACCACCACCCTGGAACCGGTTGTGACAGAACATTGCACACGCGAACGAATGCTCGGGCACAAGTAGCTAGCTAGACAGCCAGCCTGTACATGTGGAAGATGTCTAGACGTCAAAGTAAAAGTTTGCAATCGGTGGGTGGGCATAAAAACAGGGAGAGGAAGAGCAATCTCTTCAACAAATTAGCCAATAATGGGATGAAATGGGCACTGATGCGGAAAAAACCGATTATGGAAGATGGGATTCCTAAGAAAACCTTTAGGACATATTTATGGACCAAGGAAGAAGTTGAAGCTCCTTCTTGTCTTGTTTTCCTTACAAAACTTATTGCTTTTCTTTCTTTTTGGCCACCGCCGTTTCAAGTCCATCCGAAGAAGGGAAAGAAACGAAGACTGTATTTTACCGACGAGTCGCCCTGTATTGATTCTGTTATTTGATTCCCTATTATTTTTGTACGTGCGGTGACGGTGGCCCGCTGTAAGCGAAAGATAAGATAAAATCTGTCTTCCAGTTCGTTGAATCGAAGGACTCCAGATAATATCGGGTTTTTTATTAGAGTAAATTCTATAAAAGGATGAAACGAACTAGAGTTTTAAAAAATTGAACTATTCATTGCTTCCTTCCGGATGGTGTTTCCGATTTAACGATGTTTTTCAAACCGCGACATATTACTTTGGAATCAGAGCTCCGTTGTATGCATGTAGGTAGTTAGATCCAAAATTTTCTCTAACTTCTTTCCTATTATTGATCATGGTTACCAAAGTCAAATTCTACTAGTAATTTTTGACATCAGTTCACCCGATGTAAATGTGGTCATTGCGTACAGCGTTTCCGGATGTGGTTCATTTGATTATTCTCAAGTACAGATTACTTGAGTTTACATGCAAGTGCATGGAAGAAATACTTCTTCGTCGAAAACGCTCACGGAAATCTTCAAATTCCTCACATGATTGCAAAATAATAGGGAAAATTACAATGCACCTGAAGAATAAATCTCTACCCTCCCATTCAAAGCATGCAGCACTTAATTATAATGATATTTTTCCATTGTTGGGCAAAATACTAGGAGAAGTATACAAAAATACATCTTCCAATACCAAAAGTATTTTGAAAATACAAGCATTTTGCCCAACCTTACATATTTTTAGTCAAATGACCAAACTTTAATATTTTTTCTGTGTCTAGGGTCTACCGGGCCCGCCTGGACCTCCCGGGTCACCGGGGTCACCTGGCTACAATATAAGTACTGCGGCCAAAGTAAGTCATTAAATCGTCGGAATTGAGTACACGAATGTTAAATTCATCTTGTATGTTACGACCTTTGTATTGTAGTCGAATAAGTACTATTGAATTTGCTAATGAATACATGAATTGTGTCATCCTCAGTTTGGAGTGAAACGATCCGTGACGTCAGTGACAGGGGGAACCATTGGCTACGCTGAAATTATCGCAATTAAGGTTTTTAAAAGAATTCATCAAAAAATGAATTTTTATTATGGTTTTCTTCGGGTTGATTTTGGTTCCTTCTGTTGCGATTATTATTATTTTTTCATGGTGGTTCTACTATAATTTCTTAATATCTTATTTTTCGTAGTATTACATTAGTACATTTTATTTGTTTTGCTGGAGGTGTCGGGTCTTATGTTTTTTTTTAATCCGCTTCTTTTCGTAGGAACTAAGGGCTTCCGGGTTCAATGTTGACCAACACGTGATCACTCTTCGAGTATGCGGGGCCTTTTTATTCATATTCTGCTTTTTGGGGATTTTGCTTCATCATTTTTTTCTCGACTTTTTTGTCTTTGATAAAAAGGATAAATATTTGAGCCGAATTTTGGATATTTTAGGGAGAACCCGGTGAGCCAGGGCCAATGGGGGCTCGCGGACCTCCAGGGGGCTCAGGATTACCCGGCATGAATGGAAGAATAGGACCACCCGGTAAAAAATTACAAAACATTTTATGGGTATCTGGGATAGTAAATTCTCTGGTCTTTTTTTATTCAAAAATGTGTTTTTGATCAAAGGTGACAAGGGTGATCGTGGAGAACGAGGTGACAGAGGTGAAATGGGACTGATTGGACCAAAAGGTGATGTTGGCCCTGCTGGCCCGAAAGTAAGTAAAGTAAAAATCATCAGTCTACAAATTTACTGACAAATTTATTCACCCGAGGTTGGTTGGTAGCTTTCACCCAGGTCATTATGAGTCAATTCGGAGGGGAAAGGGCTTACAAGTCCTCGATTAAACTTTGGCAAAGGGGAACGAGGCACGAGGGAGTTTTCGGCAATAAAAATCTCGTTAAATTACCACAATCTTCTTCCTATGTATACGCGTAGTGAAGTGTACAAGGGAAGGGAAGGGCTAGGAGGGTAGAATACAAATTATTTTTTGTCTGAAGAACCAAATACTGAACGTAGCCGTAGCCGTGGCCGTAGCCCATTTACATTTGCATCTCGTTATAGTTTGGCCGTGGCAAGAGCCTTATGAAGCACTCAACAACCTAACAGCTTGTACGAATTAATGGGTTCCATGTTATTTTTGACATGAGACTAAATAATAACCATAGGATGCAGTATATCTCTACACTTTTGCCCTCCATCGTGATGTTTTTTTAAAAGGACTCGACAAGTTTCCAGCCAAATGATCACAACACTTTGAAATTGTGTTCCACTTTAAATTGTAGACATACAGGAGGACATGAAAAATCAAAATGAACTTCTCTTCTTCTTCTTTTTTTTTGTTCACTTTTTAGTGACTGTTGTTAGTAAAGCAAAGTAATGCAGCGTAAAATTTTTTGGGTGTGGGTTTTAGTAGTTTGTTAGACGACTCACGGCTCGGTTGGTTCTGGTTGTTTGGCTGTGGATCAAGAATAATGTTTAGGGAGAAAGTAAAAGGAAGGAGGAGATGGCGAGTGCCAAATGGAGACAGATGGTTCAAATTCAAATACAAAGTGTTGTTGCTCTTTTTTTTATTGATGTGACATATTTTGTCATTACGGTGGTGGTTCTTCCATGTGGTTTGCGTGAATTATTGCTTTACATTTTTTTTGGTCAAATGCACACTGTAGACCTTTATGATTTGTTTCCGACTAACAACCCAGCTCTTTCTGTCCTGTAATAACTACGTATAACTAATGCTCTTTGGGTTTTACGAATTATTTTTTGATTTGTTTGAGTTTTCAAGTGCTTTAAAAACAAAGGCTCTCAGAAAAAATACTTCTCCGGATGGTTGTTATTTCTTAGGAGCAAATTTCGACTTGTGAGCTCAAGTGAGAATATTTCTAGCAGATCGAGATTTTTCTTAGACAAAATATAATATAATATTAAATCCAGAACTTGCTGACTATTTACACTTCATTTATTTTACGAACTCTGATACAGCAGATTTGGCGGAGAATGAGCAATTTTCCGTCGATTTTCAAAGACTTTGTGGTTGATTTCAGGAAAGTCAGCATTTCCGTATGTATGAATTGTACTCGCATGTACGTAGCACCAGCATATTTTCTTGTTTCGATTTGCCTTTTCAGCCCAAGGAGGCGAACCGACACCGACAGGCTGAATCGAGTAGTTCTGTATCTTAGTGCTCATGCCACATATGTATGTAATTAATTACTCGATAGAAATTGCAACACCTAAACACAATGCCCTTCGGGTTTAATTACTACAGTACGATATGCATTGATTCAGAATTTACTGTAAGGCTTCAGGCAGGCAGCTAGGTTATTCAACCGTCACCATGAAATTCCCTAGAGAATTATAACTCAAATTTTCTAATGACTTTCCTCGTTTATACACTACACTCTCTTAAGACCATTACCTAAATTAAATGTGCCGTAGATCATTTCAACTGATGATGAAGTAATTTGCTACTTGAAACGATGATACTTAGAAAGTAGAAGAAAGTTGAGAGATCAGAGCAGAGTGCTGCTTTCACCAAGTCTAGTATTTTTGGAGCAAATCGATTAATTTAGTATGATGATGGACTAAATCTGCCGAAGCTGAAAGTGACAGAAGGGCATTTGGAGTTGAATTGAAAATTATCCCGTGTCAACGTTGAGTTCCTAGTAATTTGTTTGAATACGATTAACTCGAAGCCCACTGTGTGTGTAAGGAGTGATGTGATAGTTTGCAGCTGTTCAACCTGAATCCCTAAGAATACGTACGGAGATTGTCATAGAGCCCTATGGGCGACCTAGTTCCCAGAAGACACATTAAATACATACAAGATGTTACGCTCCGACAGACAAAACAGATAAAAGGAAAAAAGAAAAGAACACACGGGAAAGTAAACAGTTTCTGAGTAAAGAGAAAGTTTTATCCGTCTTTCTTAAAAGGCATTTGCTCACGTGCTTCTGAGCACATGTTTATTTTTGATACAAGGAAAGAAAAGGGAAAAAGGACTATCGTTTTCTCTCCGTCCACAAAGTTCCAAGTGGGACTGGCAGAAATAAATGCCATTTCGTATGGTATTATTTTTGGCCAAATCACTTTTCTCAAGTTGAGCTGTGCGACTGGTGCCGCCAGAAAGAATTATCACAATAAGGTGTGAATCGGCCGGAAAATTAATAATGCTCTTCTTCTTCGCAGTAAAAGTTGTACAGAAGGCCACATATTTTCACGACGAGCAATCCATCTCATAGTCATAGTTTTGGCAACTAACATTTAAAAAATTAATACCCTCGCTGTTGGTTGCCATTTGTTCAATTGCCAAGTTACTAATTTTTCTAAGCAAGTGCTTGTGGTACTTTTCGGAATAGGGGGACCGGGGGTTGAAGGGAGATCGTGGAATGACAACTACGTTAGATGGGAAAGGACTTCCGACTGGGATTATAGAAGGGCCCCCTGGTTTGACTTTCACTTTATCATTTGCTTTCAATTTTTTTGCTTTTCTTTTTGGTTTACTTTTTTCATATTCTTAAGGACCACCAGGACAACCTGGGCCAGTTGGGCAGCCAGGCCCAATAGGGCCAGCAGGCCCACCTGGTTTCGGTGAGAAGGGCCCGCGTGGAAAGCGTGGACGAAGGGTACTTAAAAAATTAGCCTTTGTTTTTTAATTTCAGCCGCTTTCTTTGCATTCATTGCTTTATTGTATCGTTTTCAACTAACCAAACTTTCTCTCGGGTAATTTTTTTTTATTATTTCTTTTTTCTTTTGGAATTAACATGTACTAATTTTATTTTACTCTATGCAAACCATCTTATCATTTTCCAGGCTCAGGGTCATAGTCATGGGTTGGGATTTCACGCCGTATTTTTGTCAGATTACAAGTGAATTGAATTGACGTACATAAATACATATAGAGAATACAAAGAAAATGATGAGTTTGTAATTTAAATTAGTATTAATTAATATTTTTTGTCTGTAAAGGGAAAGAAAGGTCTGAATGGAGAGGCAGCTGACAAGGGGCTACCTGGGCCACCGGGAGAGATCGGCCCTGAAGGACCAATAGGCCGTGAAGGGCCCATGGGGTTCAAAGGTGATGTAGGACCCCGAGGTCTACAAGGAGTAGGTGGAAAGGATGGCCCACCAGGACCTCAAGGGCCACCCGGTATTTTTTTTTGCCCAACATTTCAATTTACCATAAAACTCTTAAGCAATTTTTCTCTGTAATTGTAGGGAGCCCAGGCGGTTTGGGCCCTAAGGGGGAGAAAGGTACATTTTTGCTCGAATTTTGTACCGAAGAAAATCCGAGCCTCTAGTCAGATCAGTTCTTTTACAAATATTTCTTTTTACAATTTAGGAGAGTATGGAGATATAGGCCCGCCAGGCCTAATGGGTCCGCCAGGCTTGCCCGGCCCTCCGGGATACCCCGGGGGTAAGGGTGAGAAGGGAGATCGAGGGGAAACTGTAAGTCGTATTAATTTGTTTCCACTCAACCGGAATGCCTTTTCGATTTGTCAAGTTTTGAACTTGAACTTGGAATCGTGACTCTCGTTGAATAGATTGGATTATGAACCATACGAAATACGAATGTTATATGAACCCGCTGAGAATTATTCTTCATCACAGCTGGGAACACTTGCTGGATTTTCTCGTACGATTAGTATTTCCGCCAACTTGTCGAATGTGTTTATCTCAATGCCAAAATCTGATGGTCATGAAAATTCCATTTCAAAATAAACTATACAGTCACTAGGCGTTCCTTCGTTCTGGAACTCTATTTTCTCCTTACGTTTAATTCATTTGTCTGTCTATATTCAGCAAAAGTACAAAAAACTTCGAAGAAGACAGCATTTAGCTTTACAAGGCGATGGAACATTTGAAACAGAGGGTTTAGTAGGTAATTTTTTATATATAATTTGTAATCTTACTCAATTTGTCATTCCATACATAGCAATGCTTAACTACTTTTATAATTATAATACAGGTCCCCCAGGTCCACCTGGCCCTATCGGTTTAACAGGGTTGCAAGGGCCCCCTGGGATCAAGGGAGATAAAGGAACAGATGGTCTCAAAGGCGAAATAGTAAGACATACATAAATTTTAATCACAAATAAACACTGTTAATTGGATCAAATAATTTCAAAGGAAAGATTCTACGAATTTTTACGAATTGGTACTTTGCAAAAATAGTAAGTGAAAGTCTAGTGAAAAACTTTCACCAAAGTGAGAATTCTATGTAGTCAATTTACCGTAATTGAACTCGTCATTTGAGCTTGGAATCAGCTACTTTTGTCACATTTGAAAATAATAGCATCTTCCATGAATTTTCACTTTCTGCTTTCGTGCAACAAAATCTCAGGAGATTCACTTTTCTTGAAAAAAACCCGGAAGGAATTCTCTAACTCCATTAACTCTACCAGTAAACAAGAGAGAGACAAACAAATAGTGAGTTGAAAGGTTAAAGAATCCATCCAAAAAAAACGAAGCGTAGCACAAAGCTAAGCGAGCGTTCCGTCGCAAAAATGCAAACAATTCCCTTTGGTCCCCTGAGATTCCCAGAGAAGAATGATGCGGAAGAATCTTCAAAGTGAAATTTTATCAAGCATTGTACACAGTAACCCGGTGAAATGGTTGAAAACTCCCTAAAGACATACACGCGTATTTTTCCAGCTGTCAAAAGCTCTTTTCTTGTACACCGTACGTACACTGTTACGCATTTTAGACAACAGTTTTCAGTGTGCATGTATTTGTATATTTGTTTTCAGGGAGAGAAAGGAGAACGAGGAGAAGCTGGTGTGATGGGACTCCCTGTGAGTGACAAATGACTCTTACATATTCACTTTGATCTTTATCTCTTTTAAAATGAATTTTAAGTGTCTCTACTTGTCTGATCCCTAAAAAAAATCTAGGGACCGATGGGACTTCGAGGGGAGATGGGAAGGACTGGAGAGTTTGGTCTAATGGTTGGAAACATGGCTGCTTGCGAGCTTTTTGCTTTCTTTGTTCCACGCTTATTTTCACTCAAGATGGGAAATTTATTAATTCGATTTTTATTTTATTTTTCCACTAAAGGGCCCACCTGGTTTGGATGGGATGAAAGGGGCGCAAGGGGAACCAGGGAAAAAAGGGGAACGCGGGGTGAGTGAAAATGCATTCGATTTAGGATTTGGGAACCGTGAAATACCCGTTGAATATTCCGAGAAATTATAGACCCACGAAAACCTTAATTTCGAATATGTGACTCATGGGACTTATTGTCCCCCTCAGGGGATTCAGACTTTGTCCTAATAACGAGAGGACTCTGTAGCGGGAGTTTCAGAGAATACTTCGTTCATAGTTCACAACTTTCTCTGAACTTTCTCTTTATAGGCACTATTCACAAAAATTGAGTTTTCTTTCTGTGTCCACATTAGAATATTTCCTGTTTCAAATTTTACGATTGGAATAACCGGATAAAATTAGATTTACCCGCAGATGAAACTTATCTCCTTATAATTTCACATACCTCTGAAGAAAAAAAGTTAAACTAACGCCACATATTTTTTATTTGATTTTCAGGAACCGGGCTTACCTGTGAGTTGAAGATTCGATATTCTTTTATTTCAATAAGTTGTATTTGTCAGTGAAGCCTGAAAACTGGAAATCTGACGAAAATGACTTGATTTTGATTGAAATGATTTTTGTGTGATTTGATTTTCTGAACCAGGGTACGGACGGCATCCCGGGTGAAATGGTTCGCTAACACGCTTTCTTCTACTGCTTTATCTTCCTCTCCTTAACAGAAAAAAAAACTAACTAATCTTGAGTTTTGCGAATGAATAGGGTCCGAAAGGAGAAATCGGCCAGAAGGGGGAGTGGGTACTAATGGCATACTAACTCATTTGCAAATTATATTTATTATTTCTTAAGGACATGAATCTTCTACCATGAGTTTTCTAAATGTGTTGAAATTGATTGAAATTATGCAAATAGCTTGGGTTCCTCAAAGGTTGTGAACCTGTCGAAAAGTGGCGGACTATTTATTGGCGAATTTTTAATCAACTTTCTGGGAAAACTCATAATAGCAGTCATGGCCCTTAATGTATTCTTGATTGGCTTCATTTTTATTTTTTTAATTGAGGGTTCCGTGGGAAAACGCGGAAGAAAAGGGGATTTGGGTCAAAAAGGTGAAATGGGTGTTCCAGGTTAGTGTTGTAAAAATTCCATTTAGTTCCATTGAGTTCTAGTTCCTAACTAGAACGGCATTAATTAAGTTCTAGTTCCAGTTCCGATACCCAGAAACCCATAGTTCTAGTTCCATAAGTTCCAGTTCCTATATTAGTTCCTACGCAGCTGAATTTCTGCATTTAATTATATGGGGATGTATACTTGTTCAAAATGTTTACCGATATGACACACGTTTTTAAATAGAAACTAAAATTCCACGTTTTATTAATATAATTACGTAGGAACCTATGCGAGCAAGTTGCGTTAAATAGTAGCAATGTAATTTTTATGCATTAAATATTCAAGATTACCTATGATTTTGGTTATTAAAATTCGAATTGCATTACTTTAATTCCTAACTTACCAATATTAAAATTACTCCCTTGGGAATTCATTGCGTGCAAAGCTTCACGAATCTCTTAACTCGAGTCCAGAGTCATGCTTAGATTTTGACACTTTTCTGTATTCACTAACCCTCCTATTACTTAGGCGATAGACGACTGAACGATTCGAAATAGCAAAAACTAAGAAAGAAAATTTAAGTTTAAATTTCGAGGACTGTGTTCATTACTTTTGGAACTAAATGGAACTAAGTTCCTATTGAAATTCCTCTGAGATATATTTGTTCTAGTTCTTAGTTCTAATACTTCAGTATCAGATGAATTTTAGTTCTACTTCTAGTTCCGACAAATCCTGAGTTCCAGTTAGTACCAGGAACTGGAACTAGAACTAAATTAGGAACTCATTTATTAACTATAACTCAATGGAACTTTTACAACACTATGTGAGCCTATTATTATGGATTTCTAGTATTGATAATGCCACTTATTCGATTTCGAACACTCCAGGTATCCTCTGGTACGCTAGGGCAAGCGGCCAGTGCTTTAGGTACTGTGTAATTAGCAATGTGTGGAAGGTAGTAGTTTTAGAACATAATTTATTCATAATACAGGTGTTATATTGACTTTACTTCTGACGTACTTCCGTTTTTGATTTGGATGAAGATTGTCAGTACATCTACTTCTCTTACAATCCATTTCTCGTCTCCTTTCTTGCCAAGCAGTGTTCGGATAGACTGAACAAATCAAAGTTTCTATTTCAATAATTTTTTTGGAGTTTGAATTCAAAATGATAACAGATCGGTTTCTGAAAACGATTTACTTAATTTTGCGCCTCGGAATATATTTTTGTATTCTCCCATGGGAGTTAGATTTGCGGAGTGGAAAGTTGTTACCATCTAAATCTCGTCGTCGATTGAACATTAATCGAGGAATTTGCTTGATATTGCCGTGCGTCACTACGTATTACGCCGTTTCCTTTTGGATAGACATTTCTAATGGAAAGGTTCCTAAATATGCGGTGCATCTAAACATTCTTAAGCTCATCGGGGGATTGTTTTCATCCACTCTTTATTTGATATCACTGATTCCGTCGAGTGGATCTGTGAGACGACTTTGCAACTTGTGTTTAACATCACATCGTCATCTTAAAAGTACGTAAACCTGTATATACTAAGGAATGACGCGGACTTGATCTACATGAACTTGACCATATTTTTACGGGTACCCTGGTATTCTATCGCCAGGATTGGATTTTCGACAGAACTTCCGTGTCAAAATAAAACTTGAACTGAAAACTACTTGAAAAAACAATTTTTTGAGGTTTACTCTTATATTCATAACCCAAACGCGGGGGCAAGAGATAGAGTAAACAGTTACCACTATAGCTCTTGTCCGAATGCGTCTCGTACACGGTTCCTTCGTCCTCGTTCCCTCAATATTTTTATCCGAAAAATGAGTAAGCCATTCTATCCTTAAATACTGCGCGAGTTGTGGCATATTTCTTCATTTCGAATTTTTCATTTCAGTTTTATTTAATTTTGATAACTCTTCTTTGATTGACTTATTTTGAATTTTTAAAATCCCTGTAATCCCAGTTTTTTCTC
>JAQGCB010001566.1:0-14033 GCA_034698835.1 Protaphorura tricampata
ATTAATAACTCTGAAACGGTGAGGAATTTTGGGATGGTTCCTTCACAAAAGTTGTTCAGGAGGTCAAGGGCTACAACATATCCAAAATTCAGCCAATTCTAACAGAAAACACTTTTCCGTGCCCATTCTGTCCTATTCTTTTATGTATTGGGTCAAATGAGTGTTGCTTATTAACATTGTCCATGAGAAATAGGCGAAATTGACATTTTTTTTGTACTACTTTTGTCTAGAGCTCTACAAATTATGAAACTTCATGCAGCGGACGGCGTCTTCAGCTCCATGTTTTCTATTGTGTTAGTGGAAACGCTCTTCCTAGGTTCTTATGGAGCTTTGAGTTGGTTAAGACTGGCCCCCACCACAGCCGGGGCTCCAGGTCTCTTGGTCATTCTGATGGTTCGAATTGTATTTCCACAAGTACATGAGAGTCCATACTATCAGTTAATGAGATGGGGGGCAACCATCATTTTCTTTTACGTCATTGCATGTGGGAAAATCTACGTATTTCTTTTTCTATTCAAATCAAAATTGATTGCAAATGCTTTTGGTCAATGGAATCATCGGCTGGACACTGTGCTGAACCGAAGTACGAATTTTTTGTGTTAATTTTTTGAAGCGTATTTTATTTTCTAATGTTAAAAAATGTGTTTAGGTGATGATTATATTGTACGTGGGAATCGATTGGGTAAAAGGACGGGTTTTCGAGAACTTTTTCAAGATCATGTTGTACTTTTGGATTTGTTGGATGGGGCGGATGTACTTTTCAGTGAAACGATGGAGTCATTTTTTACTTGTGAGGTGAGAGATTTATTGGGTCAAAGTGCAGCAGAAATGAAAATTTTGAATGTAAATTAATGTATGTGTGTGTTAAAATTTTATGACAGGTTGGAAGTTTTTGTTTTCTACTCTACTTTGTCCTCCAAGCAGTGACGAACGATGATGATTTTAAAGAAGCCAGAGAATTAGACGCTGTAATAGCTGGGTTACTTTTACTAAACAGTGTCATTGTAATTTCGTTACTTGCTTCAGCCATTTCATCCGTTGGTCAAGAAGTATGTAAAAAAATTACACACACCCTTAATATTTTAGTTCTAATGAAACCTTTAATCACACGCTATTTTGAATTGATAGACTATGGATGGTTTAGAAATTCTTAGGCGCAAAGGATTTTTTGGGAGAAAAAGCCCAGAAGAATTGTACTTTGTGAGTTATCTTTCGTAATTACTAAATTTTACTTGTAGTTTTTTGCTTGTTAGACCATCACATTTTTATTACAGCTCCTCAGTTTGTACACTAGTTACAATGGGCATTTTGAAACATCCATTTCAGGAGCCGGATATTATGTCATGAACAAAGAATTTCTTTTAACGGTAAGAATTAATTTATTTACCATTTAATTTAAGTTGGTAATAAGTAATTTTTCAATGTACTTTTATGTATAATGTATAGATTGCTGGATCCTTCCTGGCGTACATGGTGATTTTACTCCAATTCAGTCCATCCCTTAAACTAGTGGATGCATCTCTACTGCGTGAAATCCCAAATGTGATGGACCTCATTAAAAAAGTTGAAGACACACAAGAAATTATTGAACAAAACAAACCAGGATATTTAAAAATGTCAGATTATTTACAAATGTGGGATTTTGATGAATATATTGATGAAGCATCCACTTGGCCACCGTTTCTGTGAAGCCATAGCTCATCTCATCATCAAAGATTACAATATCTAATTTTAAGTTAAACGCATATGTATATTCAATAAGTATTCAGTGCAGTGGCATGAGCTGAGCTGAATCGAATAAAAAGTTTACCAAAAACAACATTTCTACTACAGGGTGGTTCGTAACATTTCACCCAATAATGCTTGCGTTTGAGTACCTCAACTTGTGTACAATTAATGTTCCAAAATATTCTCGAATTAAATTGTCCACTACAATTACAAATAATAAAATTAATTCTTTGTTGTACGTCTAAAAGGTAACAACACTATAAAAAACTGCATCATTACAGTAGTACAGTATTACAATAGAGCAGAATATGTCGTTTTAGTGTTTTCTATAGTGAAGAATAGAATTGAAATCATTAAATTTTGAGAGCACTTACGAATATCGACTTGGAAATCCTGACAGCTTGTAAAATATTCAACTCTCTCCAAAAATTCTGTTAAACTCTGACAACTGACAAGAAGTACGTATTCAATAAGCATTGTGACAGATTCAGTTCTTATTTACTCGAGTTTAAAAGCTGAGTGAACAATGCAGCTTTATTCAAAGTTCTGTGTATTAATTTCGTTTTTGATTTTTAAATTCAATCAAGTTGAAGTCGCAACGTCTGACACGTTCGCCAATGTTGGATCTGAATTACACGTGGACTGGGTATTCTATTCAGATGATTTCCATCACTTGGGTAAAATGAAAACTGTTTAAATCTCTATAAGAATAACTTTAAGAAATGTCCATAATTATAACTATGAAAATGGAGGAAAATGTTAGCATTGCAATAAAATTAAGGGAGCTCAACCGAGACAACCAAAAATCATCATAATGATTGATTGAATATTCTTCGAGAAATTCTATATTTTAAGTTGTGAAGGAACAAGAGGACCCATATGTAAATTTTGGACAAATTCTAATCAGAGAATGTACATTTGGGAAAATTATAGGTTATGCGACTAGATTCGGGTCGAGTAGTATTTCTTACATAAGAACAATGAGAAGACTAAGAAAATATCTTGAGGTCGATAGTGTCGAACAGGAGAGTCGAGATGTGCTTTTGGTCCGTACATGTAAAAATACGACATCATTCTTCAAGTCACTTCAACAGGTAGACAATCTCTGCATTACTAGATCAATAAAATTGACAGACTAAATCTTCCTACTACAAGGTGGTTTGGTTCATAACTTGCCAACAACTAGTTCGTTGGAAACAGTTATGAACCATCCTGTCATGTAGTTCATTCGATTTAAATTAACACCAAATCTAATTACATGCAGATTTCAAGATATGAGAGCAAACTTGACTCATCTAAAGATTGGAGACCAAAATATTTTGTAGTCTGGCCAAACGTTACCAAAACACCTGAAGAGGCTAAATCAGTATTTGAAAATACAATCGTGAAACAAAATTATTCACAGTCTCTCTCTTTCGATAATAATGTTTACATTGTAATTCCAATTCGACAACGGAAAAGTAATGGAGAAGTTGAACCCCAAGTTCTATCACTCTGGGAATCTTATTCTGCCAATAAGAATGAGGATCCAGTGACAACGGAACTCCTTCCGATGAACTGGTACAATTTGACCAATAAATTGAGTCGAAGGTCAAATCTTCAAGGCACTGTTGTTCGGGCCATGACTGCGGTTCGTTTTTTCAAATACAAATCTGCATTAGTTTTATAACATGATATGTTGTTTGTATCAAAATTTTATTTTTTCAGGATAACCCAAATTATGAAACAGTCGCGAAATTTAAAAAAGGAGTTGACCCACCAGAGTTCGAAAGTGGTACTTCTGTTCAACTTCTCAAGTTTTTGAGTGACCGGCTTAACTTTACGTAAATACGTAATACGTACACAGGGTGGTTCATAAATTTTCGATTTTAGCAAATCATGGTATTTGAATATCTCAGACTTAACTTGAACCACAAGGAGATTTTTATGCGCCACCCTGGATAAATCGTTCAATAAAAATCAGAATCTCAAAAATAACATTTTTTTCTCAAAATACTGCACAGAATTGCTGCTGTAAATGGTTCATTCACAATCGAAACCGAAAGTGGAGAATTATCTGGTGGAGTTTTAGAAATGGAACAAGGACTAGCAGATATCTGTATTTCACAAACTCCAATGACACCCAGAAGAGAAAAGCATATCCATTTCCTTCAGCCAACATTTTTGGAAGGGTAAGTAAATCCATCGTAAAAGTAGTAACAACAACAGGGTAGCCCTTGCCGTCTCTCTATGTTTAGACTTTAACTTATCCAGCAAGTACCAGATTTATTGCGTTTCAATTAATGCGTGTATTAATTTCGAAGCAGACTATTTGGGCTAAACTTGTTAAAAATTTTTCTAAGTATTACGAACCTATTTTTCTCTGAAAGGTTGCGAGCTTACTTCATCCAGCCCTCGGCCAACCGATTTCGTGACATTTACATGAAATCATTTTCCACAAATGTGTGGTTGGCCCTGATATCCATATGGATTGTGATGCTAATTACCATGCACACTTTTGCTTGGATTAAAGATCGGTTCTCTGAAAATGATGTTTTGGACAAAGACGTTTTAAGTGAGTCAATGCTTTGGGCATTGGGTGCTGCTTGTCAACAAGGTTGCAATAAAATTTTAGCTTTCAATAATTAACACGCACGCAAATATAATTGATTACACATTTTTTTTCTATTTTTTTTTCATTAACTATTCATAGGTTGGCACAAGCAACCCAGTTCATTTTCAATGAGGATGGTTTTCTTGATTGCTTATTTGACGAGTGTAGTTTGTTTCGTGGCTTTCTCCGCATCCATTGTCTCAAGTTTGTCCGTCAAATCTGATTCGATTAAGAAATTCCAGGATTTAACAAATGCAGAATTCAAAGTGTTCGTCCTGAAGGAGAGCACTGCCATTGTTTTCCTTGATCAGAAGGTAAACAAATTCATTTTTTTATTCCAAACGTATTATGTATTTGTCAAAAAAAAAATCAAATATTTTTAAAATACATAAAATTGACAATTTCCAGTTCTTGAAGAGACAGAAAGATTTTGATTACATGGTGAGCAACCCAGTTGCTCACTCATACCTCTTGGGAGCGACAAGTACCTTGGTGACCTACGCAGATAGTTTCAAAATCTTGACATCCAGCTTTAATTACAGTGATGAGTCTCTTTGTAAGACTTTTGCATCTGTTCCGATGAACAAGGGACCTATCCGAAGTGCTATGATGGTTCCACGAGGGTCTCCATTCACAGAATTTTTCAATTACCAGTAATTTAGTTTTCATTGAGCCACCCTGTACATTAAAAATCATTCTGACTCCAAAATTTTGCTTTCCTTTTCAGAATCCTTGTAATGAGGGAGCGTGGAATCAATTATCGATTCTATTTGATATACAAAAGAGCCACACGTCCAGCTTGTTTAGACTATAGTGCTGGTTTTACACAAAGCTTAGAAATGATTGATGTTCAAACTGCTTTTGTTATCCTTGGGATTGGACATGTACTTTCTGTAATTGTCTTTGGACTGGAATACACTTGGGCTACATTTTGGTTGAAGAAATTTAAGGGTGTAGAAATCTATGTTAGTTAGATAGTTTTTTTTTCCTCTGTTAAAAAAAACGCAATCTGAAATCTGGAATAAATGTCGTAGTAAAAAATGATCGTTCCTTTGAAAATCAATGCCAGCACAGACATCTCAACTTCTTGTTCCTCATTTTATTGAACAAAATATGTATATCTGCAAATGGCGAATTCTGCCAGCAGTTATGACAATTTTACCTTAGAATTAATTTCTCATAAATAATACTGTCTCAGAATTGTTTCTGA
Source organism: Protaphorura tricampata (assembly GCA_034698835.1). Lineage (NCBI taxonomy): Eukaryota > Metazoa > Arthropoda > Collembola > Poduromorpha > Onychiuridae > Protaphorura > Protaphorura tricampata. Next base: position 5,532 of record JAQGCB010001566.1, read on the forward strand.
AACCCTCGTTCATCTACGTATGTATCAGTTTTTTGATGGAAAAGTGATAGTTCTGTCGTGACGAACACCTCAAATTTGAATATTAATAATCTATTTCTGTATCCCCGAAATCAGCTCCACACATCATGTACAGTCGTAGAATCAGACCACAGCCCCAAGACACGTGGGTCGGAATTGACTTGTGGATACCTCGAATTAAAAAAAAAACAGAATATTTAGTGTCCAGATTATTGCATGTACAGGTTAAGATGTTAATGATTTTAATTTTAATATTATTGTAATACTTTGGGCTCGAGTTTGATGTCCAAACAGAGAAGATGTTTCACTTTCACTCATGGTTTCGGTTTCCATTCCAAAATTTACTTCCGAGTCCGACGATTTTTCGTCCTCTTGTTCATTTTGGAAGTGGACAAAATTACTTTTCTTCGTAGGGCTGGACGGTGCACTCTGAAACACAGATGGTCGCGTCGAATTCAGTAGGTCATACAAAATATACTGTTTTTAATGGACACTTTTTTAATCTCACCTTTTTTGGTAAGATTCTGGACGGTAAATTCGCAATCAATGATACAGTTCTCTTGGATCTCTGAGCTTCATCTTTGGATGGCAATTTGAAAGGTCCGACACTTTTACCATTTGATGCCATTTGACTGGTACATGCCATATCGGAATCTTCACAAGTTCCTGTCACCGGTTCAGACCTGATTCGCCGATGACTTCGAATAAAATCTGGGTCGTCTGCTGAATTTTTTGAAGAATGGAATGCAGGGCCAAAACAGGACGTGAGCCAACAACCTTTTGAAAATGGACCATTGCCACCGCCACTACCATTATGCTGTTCAGTCAAAATGGCGTCGTCACACTTAGAATTCCCGGCGGGACCGTTTCCGGTCATCGACCTCTTTACTGTACGTTTACGTTGGACGTTAGACATTGTGATGTATCCAAATGAGCTGAATTGGTCAGCAGAATTTTGAATTTAATTGGCAAGCCCTAGTAAAATTTTGAAAGTGACGACAATGACGCACTGGTTCAAGAGTTTCGAATTTCTAAAATGACTTGTTTCGTCTGTTCGTCATTCCATCATAAAACAATTTGTAATTTTGTCATAGCAAACGGTGAAGTGAATAATTATTCTGCTCTAAAAAAATTTATTCACATTTTTTGGAATAAACAAAGTCGATGGGCAAATGAAGTAATACAACCGGTATAGTATTCAACAACAGGTAGATCGATTGCATGATATAACTGATATCCGATATGAACTGTACGATTTGTCCGAAAAAATTTCATGTTCTTTTGAATGTACAGCACTTTGACCCTAGTTCGTTCTCAAAATTTTTAAAATTCTCTAAGGATTGCTTCATTGCTTCTCCCTTGAAATTTATACGGGTTGTAGTTGTAGCCCAGGCCGATTTTTGGAAAATTAATTTCAAGCCCATTGTGGATTATGACGGATTATATTCTGAAATCGGAAAACAGGTCCGGAATAATTTTTTGACAAGTAAAGTTCAGCAGAAGGTTCAGATTTCAAACGTGTAATGTAATTTATTCACAATTTAATAGAATACTAAATCAGATCATGAAAAAAAATTTAAATTAAAAAAATATATATTGTTTGAAATATTCAATTGTCACTCGTTACTCTCCAGATTGACATCAGCCAGTTCTACATTCCCATTTGCATCTGATAGGACTTTTCTACTCAAAATCTGAAATTAAAAATAATTGTTCATCAGAAAATTATTTTCGCAATGATTTTATAATTGTTTGTGTAGTAATTACATTCTGGGCGTCAGAATTCGTTCCCCCGAAGTCGGTAGGCAGAGATTCTGGAGAAATAACTTCCTGAAGAAATGGTATCCATTTCTCTGGGGTTGAGTTAAATATTTCTACTTTGGACAATGTTTTTGCGGACAAAATCGGTTTGACTAATGCAAAGATCATGGAGAATATCTTCGGAGCTGTAATAAATACACATGAATATGTAAATAATTGCATAATAAAGAATTCACAACTATGCCTATAGTAGTTACCGTTAATCACGGCCGCCAGCTTAAGAGTTTCTGGATAATTGAGGTCAAACCGTCGCACTGTCTCTATAATAGCTTCAACCGCTGTAAAAAAAATAATGAGTGTTAATTTATTTTAATTTTGCGATTAATTTACATTGATACGAGTTTATTTCTAAAATAACCTTTCATAGAAGTGACTTGGCGGAAGGAATAGCCTTTCATGTCCAAAATAATAACAACTTGTGTTACATCCGGATGACATTTGCTCTTCAATGTCCCCATAAATTGTGCACCCATAATATGGTCCACATATTTTATGTACGTGTCCCTCAATCCAGACTCAATCCCTTTTTTCACGTCCCACTCTCCTAATGGGAAAATCCCAACTGAAGAAGAAATGCATTTTAATTTATTAGGTACTGTGGAATTTTTAATTAAAAATTGTAAGTTATTTCTAAAATTTTGAAGCATATGTGTGTACCTGGACATCCTTCCCGGTCTAATCCACTAATTACAAATGGATAGTCTTTGAGAATATTTGTTGGGATTCTCCAGTGGTGAATTCCATCAATGTCATTTTCTTGTCGCCATTCAAGGGACTTTACAAAAAGAAAGTGATTAATTTCTTTATTCTTTATTTGTGGAGGTTATTTGGTGAACTATTCAGGTGTAGTATGTTCAATTTTGAATTAATATATTCATAATTACGGCGAATGCACTGGCTTAAATATTTATAATCGATCCGTATCGTTAAGTGCACAATTCTCAAAAAAAAGAATCTACCTTTTCAAAAACCACCAACACCTGAGTATGGGAAATATATAACATTTAAATGATATTTATTTCTACATGGATTTTCAAATTGGCTAATTGTTTTTGGTCTTGATTCCATTTATGTTTGTTTTGAAATTATTGCGTCCATTACAAAACTGCTATCGGTCTTCGCATAAAAAGAAAATAACAAACTAACCAAACCTTCTGTTCAGACATAACGTACTCCATATTTTATAGTAATTACTGAAACAATCTTGCGTTGAACACTACATTGCATTGCATTAGCAAAATATGATCTTAATATTGTCTCACCGTTCTCAACATTTGTTCCGCTTTGGTCAAATCATGGTCTCTTGCTGTCAAATTATATTAAAATGTTTACAAGATTTTGACAAGAAATTCCTTAAAATTCCTTAAGCACTTTTAGTCTCACCTCTAATCCAACGATTCATAAATCTGTCATTGTCTTGGTCAGGATTCAATTTCACGTCTCTAATCTTCTCTCGAAACTAAAAATATTTCAAAATGTGCACAATTAAAACTATATCCCGTATTTTTGTGTTAAAAACTCACTTCTGCAATTAATTCCAATTCTTTTATGGTTGGGGCTGCCATTACTATTACGATTTACGATTACTATTAATACTTGAAGCGGAAACGGAACTGTAAGTGTAAATAAGGAAAATAACAGTAATATTATGATCCCAGCTTCACAGGTGCTCTTCTGTTCTTCTTGAACTTCAAGGAGTGAATGTTTACATAGAAATATTTAACTCAGAATGAAATATTGTGTATGTAGGTCATACATACATGCATTCATGCAAACATGGACAATAAGATTTCATTTTCATTTCATTTCATTTTCCTTCTGATTGTTGTAGTCTTGTTAGTTGTAACGCAACTTATTTCTTCCCCATTTGATAGACACTGGGTCATTACGTATAACATTCGCATTGCAATGCAATTATGAAGGCTCACCTTGTCACCTCATCGTTCAGTTCTCATCATACACATACACATTGTGGTGATTTTGAGTCATTAAGTGCAAATACGAGGAAAACATTTCCGTTTCCTTCAAATTCCTCGACATGTACGTGTTTCAATCAACCATGAATACCGGAAGTACCGGAAGTCTGAGGGTTGAAGTAAAAATACAAAAAATTCACACAAAAATCTTGACCAGTCATGCAAGGATTTCAAGATATTCAGATATTCTTGATTATTGATGAGTTGTTATTTTGAGAACTCTATTGTGTGTGTGTCCAGGCATTATTACGAAATATCATAAGATTTGATTGAATTAAATTTGACTGTACAAAATTTGATTTACTAGAGTGCACAAGCACAACTAGACTTAATTTTTTCCAACTAGGATTCCTTCCTAATTTTGTAAGGGATGGTTAGTAATGGTAAAACGATGAAATAGATTTGCATTCGCTATGTTCAGTTTGGGGGGAATTATTTGGGCAGAAAGGTTTTGTAATCTAATTTCATGGAAATCCAGTAATAATTTCTATTGTTAGCATAATATGTGAAACTTCTAACAGTAAATATTCAATTTCCTACAAAAATCAGCTGAGTTTCGAAATGTCGTGTACAAATCTGTATTTCAAATTGTGCAATTGGATTTGAAATAATTTGTTAATGACTTTTGGTACTAAACAAATTCCAATAAGCTTTTCAAATGCACAGTACTTATTCAGATATTCACTATTGACATTACGTTAACCGCGTCCAACATAAAACACAGGACACAGTAATTACTGTACAGTAGTTCACATTAAAATCACCAAATGCAAACAAGTTTTAGTCATGGTCAATCAATTCCACCACGAGGTTATAAGTTCTTCTCGCTCATCACATAAAATGTAAAAACTTCACGGCTGAAGTCGGAAGGAAATGAACTTGATTGTAAATTAATGTAAAGTTCATCCGGAAATGACGCAGAACTGCAGTGTAATTAATTAAGTGCAATTTTAATTTACCAAGATCCTATACATTTTATGCATTTAATTCAACTTAAATTAACTTCCGGATGTGCATTCTGATGTAGCCTCAGAAATGTTTTCTTTGTCGATTTTTTATTAGTGTGATATTACGACATTTTTTGTAATCAAAGTTTACAATACTACAACGTTTACAACTACGTTTACAAATATTGTAGCTCCAACGCAACCATAAACCTGATAACAAAATCGGCCAATTGTTTGAGACGAACACACCATTTTCGTCTTCATGAACATCAGAATATGGATAGCAGTAATTTAAAGTTTTTTTTTCTCGCCAATTTTTTCTACGTAGTCTTACGTTAGTTTAGCTTAAGTAGCTAATCATTACAGTAATTAGTGCGAATTTACGTTTATTCGTCTATAAGACCTCGCCTTAGACCAACTGACGGCCATTTTAAATTTTCTACTGTAAAAATCTGCCATCTTCTTGTCATTTTTTAATATTCCGACCAGCCATCTTGTACGTGACTGTGACCCAACATGCCACCAGCTAATAAAGCAGCGAAAGGAAAAAGCCGATCCAAACTACGTAAGGCGGGGTCATCTCGTGGAAGGTCAAATAAAAAGAAGGTCAAGAAGGCCCCACCTCCACCACCTCCAAAGCAACACAAACCTCCTCCAACCCTTCGGACATTGAACGAAGAAGATGGAGAAGTTGATTTTGAGACCCTCGTCCGTGAAGAATACATGCGACTCCATCGTCAATATCGACTCATGGAAGATGCCCGACGATTGATTGCTGAAAAAGGAAATAATTTGACCAAGAAAGGTCAATTTCTTGAAGTCCTTCGAGCTGAAAAAGAAGATTTGGTCACAAATTTGACGAATGCAGAGTGTGAGACATACAGGGCTAGAGATAAAGCCAGTATCAAAACAATTCTCACGATTCTTCAAGACTATGAGAAGTGTGTCGCGGACATTGAGGCTTGTTGGAAGAATATACGTGAAATGGAGTCAAATGTTGATAAAATTACTAAGAGACTTGTGGAACAAAGATTGAAGGTTCAGGCTTTGTATGGACGCTCCATGACCGTCCCTCAATCTGAACATCGTCAAAGAATCTTAGAAAATCGACTTTATCATGTAAATACTACTCAAATTTACGGAGTGAATGTTTTGAACCACCCTGTAATGTACATCCCCTATTTCCTTAATGACTGATTACAGGTGACGACAAAATTTGACTCAAAAGTGACACGGAATAAGGAATTGAGAGAAGAAATCAACATGATGCTCAAACTTCGTGGAATATTCTTTGAACGAATGATTTCAATGAAAAGACAATCCAATCGAATTAAAAGGCGAATGGGAGAAATTGTGTACTTGGCTACTCAAGCTTATGAACAGAGGTAAATTTTAATACCAGGTGTGACTAAATTTTAAGCCACATTTGTCTGCGCGACTAATTTTTTGGAAATTTTTTTTTTCTCAAGGGATGACTGGGTGGCCAAAATCCATGCTCTCCGAGAAAAGAATGAAAAAGACTCAAAACAACACGTGTTGGAAATTAAAGAATTCAATCGTGTCCTTCACAATGACTCAAAACTCCATGGATTTATGTCCCTCAAAAATATGGAACGAGAATTAATGGAGAACAACGTTCAAAGGAATGATCGAAAAAATCAGACCAAATTAACTGAAATTGATGCTACGCTCGCGGCCTATGAAAAAAGTTTCCGTGAAATTTTAAACATGGCAGAGTCAGATGACATTGAGTCCATTGTTAGCAATTATTTGGGTCATGAACAAGCCAATTTCAGCCGATTCAAATACATCACGGATGTTAATCACGAGGTAAAGAAAAATGAGTCCAAAATTTATAAGGTCAAGTCGTTGATTTTTTTTTTGCTCAAAATCTTTTGTGATAATTTTTATTGTAGATAAACTCTCTGCGAGATCAAAATGTTGAAATGGCTAAAGACATTGCAGAGTTACACACAGAGACCGTGAAAAAAGAAAAAGCACATCAAACAGAGTTAAATAATTTGTCCAGTACTTATGAGTCTGAAAATGCAAAGTTGGATCAAATTATTGAGACTTGGGAAAAAACAGAATTACAGATGGATGAGGTCATTCATCTCTTGGACGTCATTTTTGCTGTTGCAAATTGTTCCAATTCATCCATCATTCGATTACTCGGTAACACGCACTCAAAAAAAATCAGAATTTGCGATTATCTTCCTGAACATTTTAATTATATGCACAATTTTATTTTGAAAATTGTAGGAAACCTGAATGGAATTTCTCCACGAAATGCCCGACTTTGCATGACAGTGATTGAGAATCGAGTGAGTGAATTGATTTTTGAAAAGGCAAAGTTTGAGATCCGTAAAGCTGTTGAGATTGAAAAAGGGCCAATGCCGAAAAAAGTTGGATATGCACCGTCTGGAGCGAAACCAAAACAAGCTGGTGGACCATTCCTCCCAAAAATTACGGTCACGGGACGATTGGACGGGTAATTGGCATACAAATCTAATCATTTTAATTATTTTGAGTCCGGAAATCGTCTCCATTTTCTTATAAAAATTCTGACTAACTAATTTTCTGTAGAGAACAAGAAGAGGAGGAAGAAGACAAAGCATTTTTAGAACGTCCAATGCCATATCCAGAAATGCGGAAAAGAATCATGGACAAAATGGCTTTATCGACGACTCCAGACAAAGCTATCAATACAGCACAACCTCCGGCAGACACACAATTAGACTCTCCTGGTTCTGATGAATCCATTGCAATCCGTGCGTCTAAGGCTGGAGTCAAGGAGAGTGTGAAAGTGGTCAAGTCAGAGGTCAGAACTAAATCTGAAGCAGGTGCGGTCAGAAAGTCTGATGCTGGTCATCTATAAATAATTTACTGACAATATTTTTTTTTATTGTAAACAATTGAGTAATTCGGCTCTTTGGTTAATTTAATAAATCCATAACGTGTCTACATTTTTATTGGACCATATATTATTTCATCATATTCTTGCAAAGTGGTACAGGCGCACTTGCTGTATCGTTATGTTATTGGTTCAATTCCTACCTGGCGGAATTTTCCTTGGAGAAATAAACTTAGTAGCTTATTACTAATAGATAGATAGATTTTGGATGTACAGTAAATTGCGGGGTGTGTTGAGACATGCCTTCATGTATAGTTTTGGTGACCCTGTTGTCCATCACAGTCTTCACAGTTGCCATTCACGAACCTCATTAGATATCGTATTTGTAAAAAAGCTAAATTCTATAAGGGAAGAACCCCGTTTGACGTAAAATTCACAAGGGATTCCAGTTTTCATTAGAAATCTGACAGACTCAAAAAGATAAACCAGTAGTGGTTGCACTACACACAAAACCCTGAATACAAAAGTGAATTGCCAGCCACGTCGGTAATGATTTTACAATGAGAGTGGTTTCCTCGTAAGATTGAATAATGTTGAGTGTATTGTATTGTATAGAATGAACTTCGGTTAGAGCGAACCGATAAATTACCACCGAGTATAATTGAAATTCAGACAGATTTAATTTATTCATAAAGAAGGTGTGTTTGTAATGTAATGCAATGTAATCAAAACACGGAGCAAGGCGTTGACTCGATAGTACAGATAGTAGATGCAGATTTACCAAGCAAAATAATAAAGTGCATCAAGAATTAATGAAGTACAGTACAACACAGTACAACCGCATGCATGGCCCATGGCGTATGACCAGTTCTGAAATTAGTATGCA
>JAQGCB010001567.1:0-14030 GCA_034698835.1 Protaphorura tricampata
GTTTTTGCTCATAATTTTGGGTGTGGCAAGGGCATTTGATGGTCATCGCGATTCCAATTTCATATGCAGTTGGCTATTTACAATGAATTTGCATAAGTTTTATTCGTTCAGACATTAAAATAATAACAGGGCCCGTGATGAAAGGAAAGTGTCGTACAAACAATCACTTAAAATTCCAACGGTGCGGGTGAACATTATTTTCACATTCGTATGGTCACGTATACCTGTAGAACTGAAGTGAATTCTCAGTATTGTATTCTGATTCGCGTATTTTGTAAAAAGTATTTTGAAAATACTTTCCCCTCGCGTTTTGTCCATCTGGCATATATGTAGATATCACATCCCCCAGCTACGATTCTATTGTCGAAAATGCAGTCTGTCTCCACGCAGGTAATTCAGTGGATCGAGAATAGAATAACATACAACTTGACAATAATCTCTTCAATTTTTTTTTGAGCTCCTATGCAAACTTCTAGTCAGAGAAAATATTTTGCTAGATTCAATCCAAGGACAGAGTTTATGTGAAATGGGAATACAAATAAAGTTTGAACAAACAACTCCTCAGTTCAATAGGCATTTCTATTTGTGTTCAAAGGAGTCTGGATGGAAGGAAGACTTACAATTTTAAAATGTTTCCACAATAAGTATACGTAGTGGATTGTATTTTACGACAAGGAATGATATTGAGAATAGAATATACTGAAATCGTAATAAAGAACCACCATGACTCCTCTGAGACCTGCTCCTTCGAACTATTATATTTTTTAAATGCTACAATGAGATATACGTATAATTCTACAATTAAGAGTACATCAAGAGACTCCAGAGACTCCAAAGACTTGGATGATACTTTCGCAGAAGTGGTTCAATGTTCTTTGGCATTTTTGTTCTTTCGAGATTCTTGTATAATCTTAAACGAAAGAATGATTCTTGAATGCCTCATCTCCTGCATTAAAAATAAAAACCTATAGTTTATGTATTTTTTTTAATCACACAAACATTTCGGGTCAACGAGTTTCTTCTGAGACATGTTGGTGTGAAACCCCAAGATAATACAAGACCATTCATTGCGAAGCGATTATGTTTAAGTTACGATATCGGCATTGACAGTCCCACTTGCTAATCAAGTGTTCAGCTGTATAAACCAAAGAATGAAATTTATTTCTGGTCAACCATCTGAACTTCTAATAATGCTCCAGTACTTTCCCAATGTCAAAATGCTGAGCACGCATCCGTACTAGTAGTAATACCCAAATCAAGAAGGAATTTAATTGGTTTTGAGATTAAAATTTTGCACTTACAAATAAATTGCGAAAGTCTGAAAATATATTATTTCTGCGAAGTATTTTAGTATTCATTATTTTAACCCAACAATTAATCTTCTTACGTAATTGAGATACGATAGATTGAGTTTGTATTCCCAAGATAGGGGTATTTTAAACAAGTACTCGGCTAAGCACTTAAGTTGTTTAATTTAAGACAATAAGGCAAATGCGGCCTGGTCAATTTTCTTATAGTAGTCAGAAAGTACACAAACTGTAATTCAATGACGGAATGTATTTACGTGTGGGTCGCGTTCTAAACCCAAAGAATCTAATAAAAATTCTAGAGCAAATGTATGCTTTTAGTTTTACTCATATTTTTAGTACTATTGACCTTGCCTTGCAAGTATAGCCGCAGCCAAGAAAGATTGAAAAATCTTCTGCTCCTGGATAACATTATTCAACGGCAAATCTCGTTGAAAGGAGTCGGATGGTTTACTGTAAATGTGGTGGAATGAAACTATCAAGGGAAAAGAAAAATGAGAATGTGACATGTTTACGAGGTTTGCCTTCATAGTGTTTACATATTACTGTGCTCAATGAAGAAATTCATAAGAAATGTTTATGCAGTTTTGTTGACTCTTTTTAACACGAACAGACCTCAAAATTAATGAGGTTGGGTATTTATATCTTGCTCTAAATTCAATTTTGGGTTTGAAATTAGAACACTCCCTCAAATTGATTAAAAGACTTACGTTTAACATCTGGCCTGACAATACATTTCCACGTAAATTTTCTTTGTTAACTTTTCCATTGGATAAATGAAAAGCAAGAAAACTGCACATGTTGTTTGATATGTCAATAAATAGCAAAGTTCCGACCAGAACACAATTATATTTACCAATACATATATTTAAGTACAGGGTGGCCCGAAAGTAAACGGGTTTTGCCAATTCAGCTGTCATCGTTTTTCATTTAGTAGGAATTAAGAAAGGAAATAGGCCAGTAGTCCAGTTACTGTTGAACCACGCTTTATTTGTTCTACTGGATTTAGTAATTTGTAGGGCGGACTACAGTTTCAAAATTTGTGAAAGGCTTAAAATTGTTATTGTTTGGCTTGAAACCAAATGAATTCCTTAATTAGAAAGAAATATCATTCAGACAGAGACGAAAGCCTGAAATAATTAATTTTTATATGAATTATTTATTGGCCTGATTTGAACAAGTTGGTTAAAATTGGATTTTTTTTAGTACCTTGTCATTTGGTAAAACTTGAAATTACTCCAGTATGAAAGATGAAGAGCAGCTTAGCTGAAATTATATAGGTAAAAAGAAAGCTTCAGGTGAAAAGCCTGTAATACTCCTGCCGCAAATGGACCAAGAGCCAGTATCGATAATGACCAGTTTGGAAAGAACAATTTGAGAGATTTCATTCATTAAACTAATCTAAATACCGACGCCCCAAAATTCATATTTGGACCACTGCGCCACTGGGATGGTCACCGAATAAAATTATAACCCAGGTGAGAGAAAGTTGAGAACATGACGGACCCCAAGCCCCTACTAATTCGTGAAGTCCGATTTCGGGCGAAAAATCAACGAAATGCAATGCTGTGCATGCATGTAATTCAATCCTCGGATTTTACTTTTCTTTATCCGGGTACTACTTACTGTACCAACACACGCAACCACCCAACACCCCACATTCCACACTTGAAAATCTAAGAACTCCGAAAAACCCGATTTTGGTTTTCACTTTCACCTAAAAAGCCGGCTCTCTCCCACTGTGACCGCGTATTCCGTGGTGACGGCTCTCACGTTCAACATCTAATCAGTTCAGAAGCAATAGCCAGTCAGCCCGTCCAAATCCAAACATGCATTTTTCTTCGGGTCACAGTCACAATTTCACAACAAAAATAACATTTTTATTCACACTATCCTTAATGTGTCCACAATTTCCAATGTGTGGTGGTTTGACCTGTACCGGTAGTTTGAGTGATAATAATAATAATAGTGTGAATGCTAATTCAACATTTCAATCAAAAATTGAAACTAATTTAGAACCGACAGACAGATTCTTGGCATTTAGAAATAAAAGAGACAAAAAAGATTCTAGAATTTTATTAGAAAATATACAAAGTTCAAGTGAGACAATTACAAATTCCACGAATTCAGAGTTAATCACTTATCTTCGGATTTTAGGACTTTTTGAATTAACAGAAAATGGGAGTAGAAGGGCAAGTGGAGTGAGTGAAAAGTTTGCAGCCCAGTTAGCTCTGGATGATATAAATCGTAAAGGAGTGCTTGAAAAATACAAACTCATCATGTACACGAATGATACACAGGTGAGTAAATTTTTTAAATATGCAGATATAACTTTTGAAATCCAAAGCTATTTCTTGACGAGCTTATATGAAATAGTTGGAGTGACAATTAAAATAACACTTCGACAATAGTACCGAAACTATAAACTAAATTTTTTGGATCTACGCATTTGCGAGTTCTATATCGACCTCAACCTTAATTGCATTTATTTCAAATAAATAAAAATGTATTGTAACTGATTGTGCATAATTATTTTCTCTCCATGATAAAATTCTCAAGTGAAAGGAGTTCCTTGCAAGACTAGCATTTCCATCGAATCAAAACAACAATAGAATTTTCTACGCTCAAGTTAGGATTTTCAGTTTTATAGGCGAACTTTCGTGTAATCACAGAATACACGTAGAACTTTCAACCAAGTTTCAACAGAGCGTCTCGTTTCACGGAAGTTGTGCACGAAGTGAAGGTGCAATTATTGAACCAACACTAAAGGAATAGTAGTTTGTAATTTGTAATTTAAATTTGCAAATAAGGAAGAAACAACACACTGCACGACCGATCGGACAAATCGACTGACTGAACTCGGAGCTCAAGAGCTCAATTTCTAATCATTGTTACAAAATCCAACTTAAAACTCGGGAAGCCATGCGATCCCATGCCAGGAGTACATACGTATGTGCCGAATTTTCCTAGCCAGTTTACATTCAATTCAACCCTTGCCTTCCCTGGCTTTTGTCTCTCAACTGAGTCAGAACTCACTAATTGGATCCTTCCAAAAGTTAATATTCAATGAAAACTGACTAAGAAGTTGAAGCTCATGAGTGTGGAGTGGATCCAATGTCGAGATTGTTTAGGTTCTTTAGTTCTGATCCGTACGGCGGAACACAGCACAACCAAATCTTATTCGGCAGAAAATTCGATCAGTTTAATACATTACCCGGGTACGGATGGGTGCCTTGACCTACTGTCTACTGCTGTGGTTCATTTCTTTGCTTATGCTCACAGTATTATAATGTTTATAGATTATAGGGTGTCATGACCCAAGAATAATAGATGACAATCTTACTGGCATCATAACTGTTTTTTAAGGAGCGCCTAGCCAATACTGTACATATAAAACTGTATTTTCCTGGCGTGGTGTGACCTGAGGTGGTACCTCATTCTTCAATTTGAACGTGTAGTTGTTGTTCACGAATACACTACGAGAACGTGTGTAAAAAATTAGAAATCAATCCATTCACTTAGCGACTTAATAAAATTTCGCTCAAGAAATTAGGAAATAGATAAAGAATACAAACTAGCTCAAAAGTTGATTTGCTGAAATCTGGGAGGTAAAAAGTATGAACTACCCTGGAAAAGGTCCAACCTAAATTTTATATATTCAGAGGAACATTTAACGAAATAAATTTTGGATAAGTGAAGTTGCCTAGTCAAATTTAACATTTTTGTGAAGAATGCTAGTTAAACCCTCAGACCGAAGATTTACTAGCCAAAATAATCTCTATAATTTTGGGTAATATGTGTAATGTAACTCTGGACAGCATCTGGTCTGACTCTCTTGCGCTTGTACTCCCGAATATTTTAGTTTGTGTTTCAGTAACGATATTGTTAGAATTTTATTATGGCAAACAATTGCATTGAATATAACCTTGCACAAAGATTTTGGGTATACCTTGTGATAAAAAGTCTATAAAGTTCATAGAAAAAAATTACGCACTTGAATTTCTACTTAATTTGATCCAGACTAAAGAATTCTCCTGTGATATTAATATATTCAAATTTGACCCGACTCTACTTCCTTGGGTCCTGGTCCTATTAAATGAATTAATTTCATTCCATGTTTCCTTTCCGAGTCTGTCGAACTTTACGTGTACGTACCTATTCGTATTCTACTAACTTGACGACTAAGCTTTTTCTACGCTCTCAGCATATGTACGCATACAGCATCTTTTTTACTTCTGGAACAGTTTTAGTTCACTCCATGGTTTCCCGAAAGGAAATTCCTCTTAATTGACGGAACTATTTGCACTACTTGGTTGGAAACTTTTCCAATTAAAGGATGATTTGGTCTTAAGAACTTGTAAGTACACGAGACAGGTATTCTCGGCGGGACGGCGGGAGTAGTGAACTTCATTTAACATAATAAACGAACAAAAAAACTGAACGTTTCAGTAAATCTCGGGTTCTTTTTAGTTCTCGTTAACGGTACTCCTCGGAGCGAATTCTCTAGCTCAGCATTTATTAATTACTAGAGAATCTTACGTGATAATTAATAAGATTCTCGTAATCTCCATATTCTATATCAGTAGCCAATCCGTACACTTCTCCGTGTTTGTAATTTCAGCTCGTTTTTGATTCTCAGTTCCCAATTTTTGGTACCTAATTTTTTCCATCAGCTATTGCAATTGCAAACCAATAAATTCAGAGCCAAATTAAGTCCTGGGTCCGACTAGTATTAAAGACATCACTCAATTTCTCGAATAAGTAATGAGGTTAGGAACTCCGAGTGGATGAGTTTTTACCGTGACTCTTCAAAAACTAATTTGAGGGCAAAACTCTTCTATTTGCTCGTACATATGCATCTATCAAATCAAATCATGGAAGTTAGGTTACGTAGAATGAATTTATATTTCCAGAATCAAGGTAGTTCTTTCCTGACTGACACGCACTAGCGCAAGCACTAGCACTAGCACTGCATAAAATCCGTGTGTTCAAAGGTTGAATGCATTTACCTTTAACCTATCGTTCTCGCTTGCTATTGAAATTTTTCTCATTGTGGGTGCACTGATATTATAATGAAGGGAGTAATAGTCAGAAGGGAGGTTTTAGAGGTGTCCGTGCTCCTGACGTCGTCAAAATAGTCGTCCTGTGAAATTTAGTGAAACCTAATTTTGAAACAGTGATTTTTTTTGTAATAAAATATAACTCCTCATAAAATATCTATAGCTGGAGGAAAACATCCCTTGTGAAGATTTTGTGCATTCATATTAGAGTAGATACTTTACATGGAAAGTCAATATGAGATCTCAATAGAAAATGGTAATTTAGTAGTAGTTCCACGTTTTCAATGTTCCATGGGATCTATGAACTTTGTAATCTCTTCATCATCTCTCCGAAAGTGACGGAACAGTTTGAATCATAATGAAACTCCTACGCGTATCGCGTACCTACTTACTACTTGAAATTTGAAATGCAAAGGATTATATTTAATCACGCGATTTTAATGAGGATTTATCATTTTAACGAGTTCACCTGTGGGTGCGGTTCTATGGGTCGCCCAATAATGGAAATTATCGTGGGGAAAATGACTCTTTGATCTAGAAACTTTCAGGTTATTAAGTTAAACTTGATATACTCAACATATTCTATTATACGACCATTGATCAATAGAACATTCAGACTTTGTTCGAAATAACAGAGTTCGCTGTAGAGAAGTTATGTTGAATTTATATTATTAACAATCGAACAGATTTTGACTCTACAATTGACTCTATATTACACCTCTCATCTGTATTTTCTAATATGCGTTACTTTAATTGTCCAAAAAATGTCGATTCGGTGTCATGCATGCTTTCTACACAAATTTTTGTTGCAAATGAATGCGTTTTTAACAGAATCGAATGGAATTTCATAACTATATTTGTACTATGGGTTCTCATATGATATACACATTCAGGCCGAAACCGATTTTGACGATTCGACGTTTCTGCTTCCCCCCTTCCGGGTAATACCAAGACTTACCCATACGTACTGCGAGTACTGACTGAGTACACATTGGATAAGCTGAGCTCTGCATTTTACAGATAATACGTACGTACGTATCAGTTTATTTATTCTTCGATTTCGATTTGTCTCGTCTCTAGAGATTTTCAAGTACTTATTCATGAACTCACTCCACATCGACACAGACACAATCAAAACCCTGCTACTTCTCAAAAAAATTTGAAACATTTTTCTGACATTTCAATTCAGAAAGTTGAGGCAATCACTAAGAAAACACTCTTGGCCAATGCAATGTAGAAAGAAAGAAACAAACCACCGCACACCGGCCGATGATTTGAGATTGAGATTGAATCTCCTCAATTTCAACTTACGGACGGACATGCCATGAACTCTGGTTTGTGTATTCGGTTGGGTATCCAATTTCAATCACAAATTTTTAGAAACAAACAATTTCCAGTAGACTAGATTCTCATCTCCAATCGTCAAAGTTGTAAACAATGAGGTAATCAAAAAAAATCTGAAAGGATTGGTAGATCAGATTGTTCTGAATGATTCAGTAAGTACGCCACTGCACTGACCCACGCACTGGATCACATTTCCAATCTTACAATATAATAGACAACAGGTACAATGTATTTTAACAAAAATGTCTGACTCCATTTTGGTATTGGTCTGTGAAGATGATAATGACTAGGAGAGAATGGTAAAATGGTAATACAGAAACGTAGTACATAAAAGGATGTTGAGAATGATTTGGATTTATGGGAGGAGTACTGTAAAACTCAATTAGTGGTTAACCTTATTCACCTTTTATTTATTTCAGTGTGATGCTGGGGTCGGTGTGGATGCATTTTTCCATGCCCTGTACACAAATAAAGAGACGAGAATCATTTCTCTCTTGGGATCTGCCTGTTCCGAAGTTACAGAAAGACTCGCCAAAATAGTTCCGTACTGGAATATGGTTCAGGTAGGTACATTCAACTTTCACTGCATGGATTTTCTTATACATAGTATTACAATTGTATTTTTAAAGGAGAATGTTCTGCTCTTATAAAATTACGTATCTAACACTGTTCACCGTTGTAGAATAAGTCGTGGAGGATCATCTAGAAAAATTCTAACACAGAAATTGTAATACTCAGTTTAATATTCCCAACATCACATCTACGTGTAAAATCTATTATAATATGAAAACTAATACAAAATGAAACAACGTTCCATACTGGAACTAATGAAAAACCTGAAAAGTTTATAGAATTTTGCCGACGAACATCTTGTCATTTTGTATGAGAATCGTCTGAAGTCATCTGTTGGGTTTCGAAATTGTGATTCTGCACACACACGCGAATTTTCTTTTAATAACGAGGAGTCATGTGCGGGCGGATCGGATAAACGATGTGAAGAAAAAAATCTGACATTAATATAGTCGAGGAAAGGTGTCAAAAAATACCGTAGGGTCTTCTAATTTCCTTTCAATTTTTTTTGTAAGAGTTCGGGGAAGAAGAAAATGCGTTGTCAGCTGGAGAAAGTGACATGAAGGAATCCTGATAAGAAAATCTTTTCAAACTTAGAGGGTGGTGCATTTCAAATTTTACTATGAGCATTCATTCTCCATTCTTGTCCAAGTTGAAGAGTGTCACAAATAAATGAGATGTAAATTTTGTGGAGATTTCAATGAAATCGCGCTTTTGGCTTCGAAATTGAGTTAATTTTTTGAAATTCTCCCCGTCATAATTTCTTCTGGTATCACCCAATGCATACTATGTGAACGTAGTCGTTTGATTTAGACTAAGCACCGAAAACCAGACAAAAAATGCCGTTGCATAATTTCAAATTCATCATTTTATTTTTGAAATAAGATTGTATCCAATTGTGTATTGGTTGGCGCCACAATTATAATATCTGGTCGCTTAATTCAGGGTATGTAGACCGATTTGAATACAGTTCAACTCATCGCCATACTCATCTGAGCGAAGCACCGACTGGTTAAAAAAAACTTGTCCCGTACGTACTACAATTCGAACTAAGAATTTTTTTCGGATAAAATGATAAAATTATTTATTTTAATTGGTAGTTAATTAATCAAAAAGGCAATTTTTCGAGCAAAAGAGGTGGAGCAAGAATTACACAAATGGGAATGAACGCATAGACATAATGTGTTTTCAATAATTAATTGCTAGTCATTTTAAAACTTTGGTGAGTCTCGCTGTACACAATGTTACATCCAAAAATAAAATCAAGGTAGTTATAAGTTAAGTAATACTTGCTTTCTCAATATTTTCATTCTTGCAACACGCCCGCTAGTCTTGTCAGTAGTTTTTGTACCCTTAAGGTTTTCCATGGGATGTGATGCTTAATTTTGTTTTCAATTCTTCCATTTACTCCAGATTACAAAAATTTCTAACTGCTTTATTACAAATTAAAAGAACTAATTAATTAGTGTGATAAAAGGGCGGTCCAAAAGTAAATTCTGTGCCTTTACATCATGAAACAGAACGCTGACATCCTCAGGATCACAGTTATCCATCTGTACAATTTTTTGTTTTATATTACCTTAAAATAAAACCCGGAAATGGCATGTAATTTCGTAACGCGCGTGTTCCTAAAAATAAAGTGCATTTGAGTGAAGGAACAATGAAATGAACATCATAACTGCTGTGGGTCAATTACATTGGTAATTTGTAACTAATTATGAAGTTACAATTACGTAATTGTAATTGTATTTGTAATTAATTATAACTCATATCCTGTTCTCTCAGGTTCTTCTATAAGGTACTGTAATTTGAGATTATTTGGGAATTTAAATTGTAATTTGTATATGAAAAATTCAATTACTTTTGACTAATTTTCTAAGCAGTTGGTGAGCCTAGTTCGTCTAATTTTAACTACAAAATGATAAATGCAGATGAAGATACACTTTTAAAACATTGACTTCAGCAGAGTTCTACCAATTTATGGGCACCAATGGCATTTTTATAAAAAATGCACTGATGATTTTTAATTGTAATTGGAAATGTAATTACGGAATTGTAGTTAATTGCTTCCACCGAAACAGTCTGTAATTAATTACTTCGAAAAAATGTAATGTAATTCTAATAGTAATTAATTAGGGACACATAAGTTGAGGTGATTTGTGATTTGTAATTAATTGCATTTTGAAACTAATTGACCCACCTCTGAACCAGCGACTTGAAAATAATTATACCCATTTGTGGATTCCATTCATACCGATATAGTGAGGCAGCGAGGGTAACTCGTACCACCACGATACATATAACGGAGTCACGACAAGATACGTATTCGAAATCATTTCCTCCGGTGAAAGTCAGATATGAAAGGGTTTTAGTTTAATCTAGGATTAACAGTTCAAAATAATTCAAGAGGGATTGTACTGTTGTGTATGTACTAGAGTCAAAGCAACCTATCATTATGAATTGTAAAATGTCAAAGCAGAATGATTTCGTATTGCTCGAACTGACGCTCTACAGTAATTGTTAATGTCAAATGCCAAACCCTTTCACTGCTTTCACTTATAGATTAGATCCTGCTATTATTCTCTAAAGTTTTTTGTGCACTTCGGAAAAGTATTATTGTTCTCAAAGCTTAAATCCAGCAATTCAGGATTCTCTTTTGACAACCGCGATAAAATTGTTTGCGTTTGATTTTGTACAGTTCGGTTCATGACTTTCTTTCTCCTTACGCTGTGTCCTAATGCTCTGACCTTATTTTCTTAAAGTGATACTATTAAACACCGTGTTAATACTGTATTGTACAGTATGTGCAAGAGTCACTTTCATTCTGGAACTTTTGACGATAGATTTGTAGGATTTCACCAAAAACAATACGTTGATATGTATGTAGTACAGTACAATTGTTTAAACTCGGCTTAACTTATTTTATCAGCCTAAATATTTCAAGCCCTTCCGGCCCACAGCATTCAGCACAAAACATAATGACATGTTTTGATGTTTTCCGTCCGAAAAGCATTCAAAAGTTGGGACAAAAAGTTTTAAAGTTGAGAATTCGTGGCAAGTGGTTCATTTGCATTGCTATTATTAAAAACACATTAAAAAGGAAACTCCAAGGGATTTCGGGTATTATTGTACTTTTGATTAGAAAATCCAGAGAAGCCTTAAATGACCGCATGCCCGCCCAAGCGGTTTTGTAATGAGGTGAAACCAGGACATTTTATAACGCATTTAATCTTGTAGGGATTCAATGCAGTGTTTTGTCCCTCGGATTCAGGGATTCAGTTGAGTCGAGCGGAATATTTTGACACTAAAAATCTGGCTTTTAATCGCAATAAAAAAATGTCCGCAGAGTTTTTATTTTATCATATGGACATCTTTGGTCGATCCAGACGTGTTTACTTTATTTCGTACTTTTTTATTTCTCATATTTTTGTGATGTGTAGAATTAATTTTTGGGGGTACCGACGATATAATTTTTCGAGAAAAATTAGAAAATCTTAGTGTGCTTTTATGTAAGGTACCTAACCCACGTGCTATGTCTAGTGACGCATTCGTATAAAATAATTCCACAGAATGCCACTCGCGCGTTTCGTTACTCAATTAACGCAATCATCGCGTAATATAATCTCATTAACTCGAAAGATAATTCAAAGTATGAATTAATTTAACCATTTGAGAATTCCGGTTATTTCGGGCTATACGGCAATGTATAATTATGACACTAATATAATTCCTCACTCACAGGTTTCCTTCGGATCAACATCCCCATCATTATCAGACAGAACTGAGTTTCCATTATTTTATCGGACGGTCTCAACCGTTTCTTCACACAATATGGCCATCGTAGCCCTCATTCAACACTTCAATTGGGACACCGTCACATTTTTTACAATCAATGAAAATCAATTCACAATGGTAAGACCATGACAAGATCCAATCTTTATTACGGAGTCGTTTATTACAGCGGATATGTTACAGACATTACACAATTGTGTGCTGTTTTTTAGAACAGTCACATCTACATTGCTTTGCCGTCGTGATTGTCGACTCTCTTACAGCCACTGTCCATTTCACTTCACTTACTCATGTATGAACTGTACTAAATTTTTAAAAAATCAATTAAATTAATTAAAACCAGTCAAATCACTCAGAAGTGTGAATCCCCGAACTTATCATCTGAGTGATTTGAGAAATTTCGCATTCTTTTGAATTAATTTAACTGATTTATTTTAGTTCTTAGTTGAGTAAGTGAAGTTAGATAGAAACGGCGGAACGCTGGTCTGTTACGTGACAGGTTTGGTTTCAAATTACAAATGAAGGACAATTGTCTGAGTAATAAGGTACCACGAAGCAGAAACAGAGTGACAATTCGTCTTTCCATTATAGTAGCACAAACATGCAACTACAAGGACTTAAAAACTCCCACTGTAACTCCCAAGCACGATCATCCCAATCTGCCTAAATTCACGTACTCATGTCAGAACTGAATTGAAATGTACTGCATGAGGGAACTGTATGAGTGATAAGGCACCACCAAGTAGAAACAGAGTGGGAATTAGTCTTAAGGCAATGCAACTAAGAACATACAAATTCACACCACAACGGACCAAGACTGCCATCCCAATCTGCCTAACTTCGCTTACTCATGTAAGAACTAAACCAAAATTTAAAAAAATCAATTAAATTATTTAGAGTGATTGCAAAAATTCTCCAATGACCCAGATATGTTGACATGATCGGGGTTCTGGCTGATTTGAGAATTTTTGCACTCATTCTAAATAATTTAATCGATTTTTTAAATTTTGGTTCAGTTCTCACCTGAAAGATTAGGATTGCAGTCTTTGTCCGTTATGGTGTGAATTCTTTATATCATTAGTTGCATTGCCTGAAGACTAATTCCCACTCTGTTTCTACTTGGTGGTGCCTTATCGCTCATACAGTTGGCATTCAATGGGTACAATCCATAATCTGAAACGACCCAAGCCCAATAACGGGCCAGGATCACCTTACCAATCTGCCTAACTTCACTTATTCATCTTCATCTAATTCAATTTTTTAAATTCGGTTCAGTTCTGTCTGACACGGGTAAGTAAAGTTAGGCAGATTGGGAGGTTACGGTCGTGTACTTGTGAAATATGCTTTCGAACAGTCATCACATTCATAATTTTCATAGGTGAAAAAACGCCTGAGGGATGATATTTTATTAACTACGCAGAATTTATAAATACAACGCACGCTCGCTCTGTGCTATGCTTGGTTTTTACAAATCGGCATGATTAAACTAAGTCTAAAATAAACTATTCTTTTTCCTATTTGTTCTTATGTACCTCTAAAACAGAAATATCGGCTGATATCGATTGTTCGATATTTCTGGGGTGCGGGAAGATATACCTTGAACAGACCCGCCGCAGCAGATTGGAATTGTCCAAGTACATGTAGGAAAAGCATTCTAGAATTCTAGATTAATAGTTGAATTAGTTTTCAGAAGAATTAAACTAATAACTCAAGGCTGGATGGGCAGGTCATGCATTCCATAGTCTGCCCATGGGATCGAAGGTTAATTGTACCCTATGTCACTGTGAATAGTTTTGTGTATCGGAAATGAAAATCCGTTCATGCATTCAAAAGATATGAAGGTTCTCATATATTAGAGTCGGACGCCGTAGTGAGAAAAATAAATAAATTATTATATAAAAAAATTAAACATTGGTTGCGCTCCGCACATGAGTTCCGAGGCAGCTCAAGGAAGACC
>JAQGCB010001568.1:0-14028 GCA_034698835.1 Protaphorura tricampata
TGTTTTGGACAAGGGAGCGGTAGGTTTATATTACCGATAAAAGAAACTTGCACTTGCACGGAATTTTTACACTACTTTTTTTTGCTGTAAACTATTATCTAGATCTTGGAAAGAGGAAATCATCATGATCTGATGCTTCTGAATGGAATATATGCAGGAATTAAGAATCAAACATTTAATTCTAATGTTGGTAAGCGAGTTCTCGGTATTGATTTATGAATCATTTGGAATCAAACAGAAATATCCTTCATTCAATTATTCGTTTTGGACAGATCGAACACCAAAATTTATTTCTCAGCTCACATCATACAGATTCGCACAGAGCCTGAGAAGAATGCACATTAGAAAGAGTTTAGAAGTCAGTGTGGATGCCGATAGGAGGGAAGTTGTTGATCTAAACGAAATTAATGAAATCTCCTTTCAAGACCATCACAATTCAGATACAAATCTTCATGCTAGTGTGAGAATTTTAAAGATTATTTCAGCTTTAAGTTCGTCTAAACTGCATGTCTAATGATTCTGAATTGAAAGTATCACAGGAGAATCCGAAAAACAAAGAAGTTAGGAATGAGAATAGCTGGCGGTGTGCAACAATACCAGTATGCACGCTACACTACTGATCCAAGTAAAAAATTGTACTAAAACTAAAGCATTATTGTTGCCAAACCTGTTCGGGACAACATGTATACTGGAAACTTATGTGCACTTCAGATTAGGTCAAGGCCGTTGACCTTAGATTATAAATACTTGTGGACGAAATATCTTCGAGTCCATAATAGTTAGGCAGAATATTCGAGTGGATTAGCCTGGAATGTTCCACTGCGAGGCATCGTAAGAGGAATTTAGCACCTTTCCAAAAAAAGAGACAGTTTGCGTAAGGTGTAAGGAACGCGTAAGGAACGTTCCGATTGAATTTAACTGCTCGGACTAAGGAGTTAATCAATTGCACAATTCGAAGGGTGGATTTATTGTGTTAAATTAAAATTTTATGACGTATCCGATTTGCGATTATATATTATGCCAATTTATAAATATCTTTAAGCTCGAGAATAAATCTGGCTGTTTTCAATTCTTTCTGTCAGTGATTGAGATCTCATTGCAATGGCTAATATCATGGCGTGATTAATTTCCTTTGAAACATTTTGAATTTAAAAACTTCATTTTACTGGAATAATGCGTCCAAATTTAGTTGTCTCTCGAACAGGTTTGGGTCGTGTGTACAAGACTATGCAAGTGCATGTAGAGCAGATTATCGCATGCACATTTAGGTGTAATGAATCAAAACAAATAATGTTGAAATGTTTCCAGGTCATCTCAAAACAATTTTTGATAAGGGAGTTCTCAAAATTCAACATGAGAAAGGTAACTCTAGATATCATCATTATGTACTGTCTTTTTTCCTTAAATTGATGCTATAATCTTCAATCAATACAATATTCTCATGTTATATTGTGTGGGCTATGGAATCAATAACTATAATAAATCAAATCTTGAATCTACATTCGAATTTGCCTATTTTCTCAGGTTACCATTCTGGGAAAACTGAAATAGACAAGTCCATTAGTAAGTCCCCTTAGTCCTTCTTTATTTGCAAATTTAACTTGAAAACGATATCCATATTCATATTAAATATTAACATTTGCAGGCAAAATTATGAAGGGTATGCGAAAAAATAAAGCAGATGCAATGCCACAACCACAACCGGTACATGAGCCTTCGTCACCCACGCCACCCCTACCAACACCACCTCAACAAGGAATATTTCAACGCAGTGAACGACTAGGCAATAAATCATTATGATTAATTACGACATTAATTTTCTGAAACAATTATGGTGAAACAAACCTTGAAATTTACTAAAATTCTGTGTCGATTTCAGCCTCAATTGCGAATCAAACCGTTCGATTTGTACTCCCTGGGTCGAAGGATGTTATTGGCTCTGAGACTGTTAACAGTCAATTCGTGCTACCACTTCCAAATACAATGGAAGCGGATAATAGGAGCGTCGCATCGAAAGATTCGGAAGCATTTTGGACTGCTTATACTGGCATTCTGGAAAATCTTGTAAGGATTCAGAGCATAGGATTATTGTTTGTACTATAATGTTATTAGTGTCGGGGGTTGTCTGTAAAATATTAATTTTGGTAATCCAAACAGGAAGGTTTTCAAAATATGACATCTTGGAGAGATCTTCTTATACTTGGTCTCGGTGAATGGAAGTATTTTATTATTAACCTTGTGGCTTCTGCACTGATGGGATTATATTATCCTGTGTTCGCATTATTGTACGGGGAATTATATGGGGTAAGGGTTAAATAAATACCAGTACTACACACAACTATAGACACTAATTAACTCTAAATTCACTAACATTTCATCGCCTTTAGTCGTTGGCAATAGCGGACTTGAAGGAGGCTAATAAAACTGGTAACATGTACTGCATTCTTCTCGTGGGACTTGGAATATGTGCAACAATTACCGCATTTGTTCAGGTATATACCTGTAATCGAACATATAAATACTAGTTTATATCGTGAGCTTCATTGAAATTAAATGAACAGGGAACCGTTCTCAGTATTGGTGGATATCAAATGACAAAGAAACTCCGAAGGAAACTTTTTACTCAAATCCTGAAACAAAAAATGGCTTGGTTTGACCTTCCAGAAAATGACATTAGTTTTCTTTGTGCTCGACTGTCTTCTGATACGGCTTCAATTGAAAATGTAATTGAAATGATTGTACCGTTGTTCTTGGTTTGACAAATTCTTCATATAACACCATTACAATTGTGAATCTTTAACAGTTGCTAATGGCTACATTTGGAGTTGCTATTCAAAGTTTATCGACAATATCCGCAACGATTGTATTCGCGTACTATTACTTACCAGGACTTGAACGTTTAGTGAGCGTTACCTTAGGCATGTCCTTCACTATCCTTGTCGTCATCTACTTGGACGGGTGGCTCCAATTACATTGGGAAATCATAACGGATAATTTATATAAGGAATCAACTGGGGTAATTTATCGAAGTTCATTATCTATTTCTTATAACTAGCCACTTAACGACCACAACAATTGATAATACGTTTAGTTAGAGATCGACGTTGTCACGAATATCAGAACAGTCATCACCCTTGGATTAGAAGACTATTTTCGATTGGAATTTCTGAGAACCCTGCGTAAACAGAAAACGTAAGTTACTTACAGGTCTGTTGACCACATGCCACTGCACCACTGCTTTTGTGCCAAAATAAATTGGGAATTCGGATGAAATCCATAAATTGAAAGCATGGCTTTCGTGTTTTCGTCCACATTTTGAGAGTATTATCTGATTTGTGGAAAAATTAATCACATTGAATAATTTTATGGACAGAAAGATTCATCTCATAAACCAGGGCAGAACGTTTTTGTTTGCTCTATCACTTGGACTCCCATATCTGTGTTATACTGTTCTGATTTCAAACTATTATGATCACTTGACTGAACATTCAAATCTGGTCGGGAATTTCAAGGATATCATTAAGTGAGTATATGTTTTATTGATAAATTGTTTAATTCGACGCCTATAAAACAATTAAGTCTTAAATTTTAAGGTTAGTCGAACTCCTTATATTCGGAATTATTCCGATAGGCGTTGGGTTGTCTCTTTTGCCGAATTCCAAAGCAAGTCGTGG
Source organism: Protaphorura tricampata (assembly GCA_034698835.1). Taxonomy (NCBI): domain Eukaryota; kingdom Metazoa; phylum Arthropoda; class Collembola; order Poduromorpha; family Onychiuridae; genus Protaphorura; species Protaphorura tricampata. Next base: position 3,675 of record JAQGCB010001568.1, read on the forward strand.
GGCCGCGTATCGCATAAGACGGATTCTAAAGTCCAATCCAGAATCGGAAAATTCTGACTCGACAGTTGAAAAGGTTAATTCAATGTGACCTGCATGTTTAATTCAGTTATTACTTAAATCTCCTAAAATTTTTAGAGAACCTTTGATACTCCTCCAAAAGTTGAAGTTGGAGATTTGACCTTTGTTTATACTGGTCGTGACAGTTCAGTGATACAATCATTGACATTTTCAGTTCAACCTGCCGGTTTTGTGGCTCTGGTTGGTCCAAGTGGTTCTGGAAAATCTACAGTTATTAATTTACTTCTCAGGCTTTATGAACCTACCTCCGGGTTCATTGTAAGTCATGAATACGTTAGATATTCTGGTCCTGTCTGTTTGATCAAATGCATGTATTCCTTAACCTGGCAGAAATTTGACGGCGAAAACACAAGTTCCATTGACATAAAATGTACGAGACGGATAACTTCTCTCATTGAACAGAATCCAAGTACTTTTGACTGGACGATTAGAGAAAACATTGCGTACGGAGACAACTCAAGGGAGATTACACTCGAAGAAATTATTTGGGCAGCTGAACAGGCTGAGGTTCATGATCAAATCATGTTATTGGACAAGGTATGCAAAGTCCGAAAAATTAACACGTTCACTTGCATTTTCGAATCAAACTAACTTTCTACACAAAATTGTTCTCTAAAAGTTTCCAATCCAAATTCCTATGGTGTCCGAATTTTAATCACACTTGATATTTCACAATTGAATTGTTTCCTTGCCAGGAATATGACACCCAAATTTCTTCTTTGGAAGCAGGACACCGATCCTTTGCTCTGAGACAACGCATTGTGATAGCACGAGCTATCATGCGTGACCCTAAGCTACTAGTGATAGATGAAGCCACTGCGTCTAATGATTTCGAAAGTGACTTCCTACTTCTAAGAGCCCTTGATCGATGCCATTTAAACAGGACAACAATCGTGGCTTCTCAGCGAATCGAACCTATTCGAAACGCTGATTTAATTTTGGTCATGAACGAAGGTGAATTTATTGAGTCTGGAACTGATCAACAGTTGCTACTTCAGAAGGGTCTTTACTTCAATATGTACATGGGTCAAAGGGTTGTTGAAGGCTATGAGGACAACCCTGAAACATTTGCAAGGGAAAGACTAAACTCATTGGGAGCAAGCGATGAATCTTTCAATACTCGAAGACGTCGTCGTCGATCATCAGTTGCTTATAATAATTATCTTCAGAAAAGACTGACAAATTATGTACCGAAGCCTCGTTATGATTCAGTCGGAAGTGCCTTAACGGACGACTTCTATATGGGAGATGAGAAGGACTCTACACATTCCATTGAACCACTCAACACTGTAAATTCAGATCAAAAGGCTGGGGGTGGTAGCAAAGAAGATATAAAATAGTGTATCCTTAGGATAGGATAGACTGGCTGGGTACTGAACTGATCAATTGATAAATCAGAGAGAAAGCTAGTCAAATCCAGGGGTCTTACTGAATTCAGAGGAACAGAAAATGATTAAAGTTAGCCGTCGAGCTATACTCTTTTAATTTCGGTTTCAATGGAAAAAACATGAAATAATCTCTGGTGTCACCAATTAGATTCGTAACTTTGAGAAATCAAACCGTTTTTTGAGAAATTAATAGCTTACCTAAGTGCGTATCTATTACAATCTTGATCGGAAATGCATATGGAAAAATGTTCCATGTAGAAAAAATACCCGTATGCAGCGTTTTGTCCTTTTATGTGTAGAATGCCAGCATAAGATGTGCTTGATGAGCAACACTATTGAGTTTAGTATTTTGCACTTTAATAAATCTTCGTTCATTTAGTGATACAAGACGATTGTTTTATAATTATGGCTACATTATAAATTCTCCAAGAAATCAAGGAAAGAATGAATTGAAAAGTTTGTAAACGTGATGTCGTTATTGCATAATTATATTGCGTGTTAACATAACGTTTTCAGTGATTTCTTTACTCTTGATAAAGCCGAAAGCGAGTTTGTTGAAATTTACTGGTGTGAAATAGAAATAACAATGGTAGAAATAAAAACAAAGTAAGCGTAGCAGAATTATTATGAGAAGCCTCCCAGTCCTTCTTCAAAGTCGGAAGTCTCGTGTCTAGAGTAGTTTAAAATAGAAACTTTAAGGATTCTGTAAGCCGCACTACTAACAAAAGAAATTGCAAAATTCTAACTCACAAGTGGTCACCAGGGGACTCCTCTGCAATCAGAATATCGTATTCTGTAGCCGCGTATTTGTCCCAATCCGACTCTCCATCAGAAATGTCTGGACCACCAAGTGATTGGGAGGGACCTGCTGAGGCAAATGGATCTCTTTGTTCATGATCTAAATATTTATCTAAATTGAAGAGTGTATTGAAAACATTTGATGCTAGGTGGGGATTCTTCTTTAAATCTTGCAAACGAATTCCTGGTGAACAAAAAAAATTATATATATTAAATACTTAATGTTTCCAGACAAACCTGGCTTGATTCCCGCCTTCTTGTTAATGTATTTACCACTAGGAGAGCAGCGGAGCATATCAACTATTTGACAATACACGTTGGAAAAATCTAATGGCTCAATACTAAGGGACTCAATTCTTTTTTCTTGCTCGGAATAGAAATATTGAAGCTCGTATGGCGTTAGGATTCCATCACCATCAATGTCCAAGCATCGGAACCAGTATTCTAGAAAATATAACAATTACAGGACTAGAGATCATAGATTTCAAAAATTAAATTTTTCGAGTTTGAGCTAAAACCGTACCTATAGCAGTTTGAGTCTTTTTATCTTCCTCAGAGATGAGAAACCATACAAAATCACTGTAAGTCATTTTTCCTGAAGGACATTTTACAGGAGAACCCATGTCCCAACCCCTTATGACTGTTCCGCTAAATATTCGATCAATGATTCGTTTGGACAAAGCTGTAAAAATGTAAATTCAAGTTAACAATTTATTTTCGCCAACCTGAAGAATACCTTAATAACCATCGTGTTCTCACCTTGCTGGCCGTGATCACCCAGATCATTCTTATCTGAAACGCAAAATAATATTCCAATATTCGAATTGTTCACTTCTCTACTGATTTGTTCCCGAGAAATATAGTTTCCCAAACAAAAAATAATACTTACCTATGAGAAGGTCGTGATCTTTATCTAGCTCCCAAAACTTGCAATAGATCACATAGAAGTGCTCGTAAGAGAAATATTCAGTAATTGCGTTTACATCAGTCTCTTCTTCGAGTCTTTTAATAACCCTTAAAACATTGGAACGTCTCAGTTCGGACAAAGTAATTCGACCTGTCCACGATCTGTTCACCTGTTCAAAATAATGGATAACTGTAGTCCGGATTATTTTAACGACTCAGTGTCGGTGAATTATATTTTACCTTATAAAAAATCCTTGAAATTACAGTTGTTACATATCGGCTATGAAACTCCGGTGCATCTCTCAAAAATCCTAAACCTATGAGTATTTTTAAAAATAGAAATTAATAATACTGACTCAACGTGGAAATAACATATCCGAGTTCAACAACCATTGCTTTACTTTACAAGCATTAGAATTGTAAATACATCTCCCAGGATGTTTACTGTGCGGATACGGTATGCAGAGCGGAATTTGCGGAATCAAATGGCAAATTTTGGCAAGGTCCATATTCTCAGTATCCGAACTGCGGAGTTTGGACGGGAATTAAATATTTTATGACTTCGTAGAAGCGGGCGGAAAAGTTTCGAACAAAAATTGAAAAATGGTTGAATTGCTCCGAAATATTGTTTTTGGTTTAGTTTGTTCTTAGTTTCAACTCTTACCTGGGTGAGTATCAATGATATCCTGAATCATAGGTATGAAGTCCGACATTGCTAGTTCAGTGTGCCTAGGATCTGAAGTTATTTTGTTCAATTGTGACTTAGAATTGTAGATGAGACCATTTGCTTTCGACTCATCATTATTATTAGCACTGTCCTCTGCATTCTTCTTTGCAGCGACCATCAACAGTCTCATGAATCTGGACGCATCATCTGGACACTCTGATATTAGTTGACGATAGAATCCTAGAAACCGTTCTTTTTCTAAAACGTCATCTGCTTTCACCCCCAGGGCTGTCCAAAATGGCTTCTTCCAGTAAAGTGGTATTCCGATGTTCACCAGAAGCTAGGGCAAAATTATCTAACTTTATACTCCGTTTTAGTCTAAAAGTGATGAACAATGCTATGTCATAAAGAAGTTTATATTTTTCAAGAATACGTTACTGTTAGACTTAATTGTAGCAAAAAGAAACTGTATCTAATCGACAAATTTAAATGTATCTAAGATACGTATCTTAGATACTTGTATCCTCAAGATAAAAGTATCTAGCTCGTCTATGATTTCCTATGTATAAAATTGGTCTACGCTTTCCGGTCGTATGCGTAACTTACTTTGCCAAAGTCAGCATAGATGTGTGGGATAGGTAATTTTGAGAACTCATCTTCGGCCTTTGAAATGGCTTCAAGAAGGTTTGCCGTGGGTGGAGGTTTTCCTTCTGGCCAGTGAAACCTTGGCACATTTTGCTCTTTTGAGATCTCCAATGAAGGTGTTCGCGGAGCACTTTTCCTCGAAGGCTGTGAACATAAAGTAAAACATACAATTATTTTTTTGATTTTACAAATCACTGTCATTCTCGTAAAAATGAACTTTCCGAACTCCCTTATAATTGACAGAAACTTCTTGGAGAAGGAGGAAATCCAATATAAAGAAAGTGACATACGAGATACGACCAAATAAAACCAAAAAGATGCTAATCTTAATTTTTTAATTAAAAGGTGTCATCCGGGGACGAAGTAGTCAGAAGAATCTTTGATTTTCGTTTGCGTTGCAGCATATACTTTGTTGATTGTTGCAGTGAGTAAAGCAAAAACGAGTCATTGTTGACAATATATATGATTAAAGCTTCTCTTTGCTCAATTCCCATTAGAATATAATTCTATCAATATGGGTTTGAGAAAGTAATAAAACTGCTAAAGAGTTCAGGGTTAAGGCAAGGCAAAAACCTATGTTGAGCAAGTGCTGTTGAATGCAAGTGTCACAATGCGGCCTTAAATCATTTTAACCTTCCTTACTAAACTCATACTGGCGTCGCTTACCTTTTCGTCGTTGAACGAATAAGCACTAGAGGAACATCTCTAAGCCAAGCAAGACAGATACAATGTGAACCGTGAACCCTAGGACAATTTTTATAACTTCTAGACAGTGGTACTGAATGGGATCTTTAAATTAATTGTTCCGGGCCCTAGTTCATAGCTCACAAACTATTTCCTTATAATACTTTACAAAAGAACGCGTTTAAATGCATTCAGGACAATCATATCGTTCCGTTATCATGTTCGAACTGGAAATTAGTTGTTGAACTAACGTCAGTCAACTATAATTTCTTTACAACAATGTTAAACTCGGACTTGTCTTGTAACTCTGTACGTAACTATCACAGGCACCAGACTGACCAGACAATTCAATTAATCGAATCGTTACTCTGAAATTGGTTTAATATCATTCAAGTGTGGTACGAGATTGCGGCAACTCCCAAGCATTTTACATTTGGTAGCACTATGACCACCATAGTCACGTAGGACATTTGAAAATATTGTAAGGCCTGGCGATATTTTGTCGAGTATTGTGCTAGATTACTTCTCTAGAAGACAGAACCGTATGGTCACGTGACCTCTACTGCTGCATTCAGAAGGTGACCGCCATGGTCGTTGTACGCTTCCAACTGTTCCCAAGCACAAGGAACTTGAACGATCAAAAATTTGATCTACGCCTTAAAATTCAATGTATAAATATCCGGGATGTACAACATGTCATTCGTTGTAAGGAGGAGTCAAATGACAGAGGTTTAGAAATAAGAACAACATAATTTTTCGGCTTTCTTCGCCCAACAGATTAGACGTAATAATTCAATGGGAGTTATAAATACAACAAAATGGCAATCCGAAAGGCTCTAGTAGAATGCCAAGGCCAGCCGAAGTGGTTCTAAAAACCGTCAAAGAATATATCATACGCACCCATCGGACAGATCGATTAAACGAAAATCGTTAGGTTAGCGTTTAGCTAATGCAAGTGCAGGGTGGTTCACAATCTTCGTGTATCATTCAGACTCAGTTAAAAATGGGGTCGATAAGAAGTAATGATCCCACGACAAAGGATCTTGTCAGATAAAATCTATTAACGGTAGATTAGCGCATAAGAGCTGCACTTCAAAAAAATTAAGATCTCTCGACTCTGGTTGTTGTGGTTATGAAATGATTTACTCCAAGTGAAATCCATTTAAAATTACTGGAGTGAATATTAGTTTGTTCTAAGCACTCCTAAAAGTAGGACTAGAAAGAGTTCAAGTAATTAGTAATTATGAACCAACATGTAATATCTCAACAAAATGAAAAATCTACAATCTCATAATGTGCCAACAGTTGCTATATTTTACGGCTGCAACACCACTTCTGTGGGTGAACAAAATACTAATCAAGTCGTCAATGTGGAACCAAAGCATCAATGCTTTGCTGGTTTGGTATTTCATTCCGCTTCCCTGAATACTATGTATTACATCTGAAAATGTTTTGCTTGCCAAGTGGATTTGTGGAGTGCCTGTCGGAATTATATCCTGTTGCCCGATTTTTTCCAATTTTCTCTGATTATCTATAAATACAACTCGAGTCGTGCGGAAAGGCATTCGTATCGGAGTTGTTGCTATCCGAGTCTCAAGAGAAGGGCACGGCTTCACAACAGAGCCCGAAGACTACATATGCATTTGTAATTGTAAAAGTATGACATTGCAAATTCTCTTGAAAGACATAATAATTCCAACATTTATTTAAACGTCGGAAATACTGTATTCTGATTTTTCTACGTTTTCTGAAGCAATCAATTTAATACTACCCGCTCTTTAGTCAATTGGTATTTGTGTCCTTCCGTTCAAGATGAATTATGTTGTTTGGAATCGACAGTCTAAAAGATTCTCTCGACTTTTTGTGTCAAGAAGGGGCCGCCTCATCGAAATTCAACATGAATCGACGCTAAGCTGACTTAGAACCCAATGAAATGAGGTTGAACTGATAGTCAGAAGAATTGGTGTATGTATAAACGTCTATATGTAAACAATACGGGCCTAGTTACTTTTTCAATTTCTAATTTTCGAAAAGCGAGAACAACAACAAATTCGAAATGTCTATCGGCAGATTAGCATTTGTCGGAAAATCCAGTTTTCGTAAAACATTGGGATGGGAATGGGATATCCGACCAGGACAGGAACGTTGTGCCCTGACAGTTAGTTGGTTCAAACTTCCTTGGTAAACCTTATTTTACATTGCATTTGAATAGAGAATTATGTTGTCTTGTATATATTACATAGGGATTTAACTATTTAACTAATTAAAACCGTTGAAATACGAAATTAATAAGGATTTATTTTTATAAAAATCCTGCCATTTTGTGATTTGCAAATGGTTGTGTGCGAAGTTGTCGCCAATTTGTTGTTACATACTGATACCGAAATACCTTCCTGGCACGAACGAAATATTGGGCCTGAGGTATTGAGTGAAGGAGACTACGAGAATAGTTTACGAGTACGAGTTTTCTTACTTTCACTTTCAGTAGTTCGGGGTGCACGGGCACAGAAATATAAATAAGTTGTAGTAAGTAGTGTACCCGGCACTATGGTATAGTAATAAACGGAATGCGGAAATTCGTGAAATGAACATTCTGCCCTGCAACTTCGGCTCCTAAGCAAGACAAGATTAAAGGCTAAACAAATTAAAATATCAATTTTTGAAAAAAATTAACTTGGGTGAAACTTTTGCATTGGTTGCTATACAGAAGAATCTTCTTGAAAAATTCGACTTTTTACGTCTTTTGGTTCAAGCAACGCAGGCTAGCAGAGTTAAGTGGGAGTGTGCATAGGACCGGGACCCACTAGTGTGTTTTGGCACAGCCCTCCATGTGTGTTGTCAGTTCTAGTGGACTGCCTTGCAAATAAACAGATTTTATTTCCGATCAACCGGACATTGATCAACTTCATAATCTCTGACAGACAACCAATGCTCCCTAAATTCCCTAAGTATTGATATTGAAGAAATCCCCAAGCACTACACGTGGCCACTAATCTTAGAAACAAAGCTTGGCACAACATGTATTACATAACTTTTACTCAACTTTCTCTGTTTTAGTATTGGAGAAAGCTGCTGCAGCCGGCCGCTAGTCAGAAGCCAACTTTCATGCATGCATGCGACTTTCACTGTAAAACTTATAAGTCATACTCGCTCAAAAAATTCGGTCTTGGAGGATCTACGATTTGAAATATTTTGTGTATTTTGTTGTTAGTCAAAAATAACTTCTACAAATATTTATGTGTACTCCACCTGGTGATTATGATTCTGTGCTTCGACAGGAACTCTCCAAGGAACGGGGGAGGAAACTGAAACTGGAGAAGATGACTGATCCTTCAAGATCTGACTAAAACTGAGACCAACTGTTGATGCTGATATTTGTGAGTGCGAATACCGTTCCCCATCACCCGGTGTTGGTCTACTGATTGAGTGTAAGATTTCTTTCGGAGTATAATGACTATGATTTGACTTGAACACACTTGCACCATTCGTATATTGTGAGTCATGACCTTGGAATTGGTCACCGTTATGGTTGACCATATGGGCCGGGTACTTTTCAAACAGTTGAACTCTTTCGGCCACACTTGATCCAGACCCAAATCGTGTGACCCAACTCTGTCTCCCACCAGAGGCCGCAGTATTTTCTTTTTCGTCATCTGAATGTAAATGTGGTGGCAAATAATGTCCACTATTGTTGTTGTAGTTACTATGTAGACCGTCAACTTCAATAGCTTGAAATTTATTCCTACCCTGCTGAGCTGCAACACCTGCAGCTAAATTACTTGATGGAGACGGTAGCCTCCTTTGAAGTTCAAGTCTTTGTTGGGTCAATGGATGCTCCTGGCTATGACGAATTCTTTCTTTGGCAAATGCAATTCTGGAATTATTATTATTTTGATTTGCTACTGGTTTTTCTCGATATCCATTATAATTATTTGTCGTGCATTCATTCGGAGGAATGACTTGACCAGTTCTTAAGGCTCGAAATAGACGCTCCTCTTCTCGTTCCAAATCCTTAATAACTGGAGCGTTTGATGAGTTAGAGTTTTGTTGATTTCGAAAACAGTCATTTCTGTGGTCACTTTGGCCAACCAAAACTCTGCCTTGTAAAATGTTCGAACTCCCCCCGTCATCTTCTCTCTGAATTGGAATATGTATTTCCCGCCCTATGCCTTTGTTCATCGGGGCATATACGCTACCAGTAGTACCAGAACTCCCAGTCATTCCCACTCGACTGCTATTTAGAAAGTTTAAACTGGGAGAAACAGAGCCGTTTGCTGGGGAGATTGGCCTTTGTTGACCTCCAAAGTTCTTCTCCGTTAGGCTCTGCCGACTGCTGGATTCTGCCCAAACAACATTTTTAGACACAGAGCCAATTCCCGGAAGGACAGATGAGGGCGGGGATGAGGAACTCATAACAGACGATGGCTGTTGCTGTTGAAGAACGATACTTCCACTTCCACTTGGTGGTGATGATTCAAACCGCTGAACAACAGCAAGGATACTTTTCGGCAATGGTTTCTTTATCCCATTCCCATTAACAAGATTAATATTATTACTATTATCTCCAGCTGGCCCAAAACTTTGCTGTTGTTGTATTTTTGGACTTGGGCTTCTACTCATTCGACCTCTGTTTATAGAACCAACTACGTCAGTGTTTGTGTTCGTAGTAGTCTGTTGTTGACGCTTTGCTTTGTCTTGTCGGACAAAATTTGAGACCAGGTGTTCTAACTTAGGAGTAAGTCCCGGGTTCGCCAACAATTCTAAAGTATCTTCCATTCTTCTCATCACATCCGGCCCTTTCTTCCAAGATTCATACAAGGCATCAGCATGAGAATGAATTGCTTGGGCCAACTCTGCTACTTCCTCTGAACTCATTTTGCATCAAGTTACTTTGTGTTCACGCTGAGTTGAGTTTTTTTATACGCGTCTTTCTTATAAACTCCCGCTACCGGGTATGTGTGCATGTACCACTTCACCCGGGTGTCCTCCCTTTCTGTTGGCTATAACTTTTAATGAAGTGTATTCAAATGAGCTGAATGTGAGAAATGACAGTGCGTTGCCCTGTGCTCCGCGCTGAAAATGTCAATTTAATATATCACAAGGACACATACATGTGGAGAAAGAGGAAGCCCGTCCAACCGTACCGAATGTACCCGTGGCAACTTTTTTAAAGTAGCAATATTTCACA
>JAQGCB010001569.1:0-14028 GCA_034698835.1 Protaphorura tricampata
GATCTCGGAAAGTTTAGTCCAGAAAATCGCTGGTTTAATGAGTTTGGCGAAGAACACTGTATAAAATTTTCCCCCAGAATATGAATAATTAACATTTTTCAGCCTGAGGGCTTACGCAAAAAAAATGTGCTCACTGAATTTTGCAATTTAGAAAGAAGTTTTACATAGAAGAAAGTAAGAAAAACTGAAGTACTTTGAGCATGAATTCCCTTATCGCCGTTCAATTTCAAGAACAACCCGCACAAACTGCTCACTTCTTGTTTCTAAGCGTAGATTTCTTATCTAAACTGCTCAACTTTATCCAGCATCATTAATTTGTCTCCATGTGAGTGAACTTGAACAATTCCGGCCGTCCGTATGTCCTACGTCCCATCCCGCAAGCCATAAAATGGATGGTGGCCAAAATCTGTCCACTAAATATTCAACTGAGCCGTCATTGTCGTTGACATCTTTTCCGCTGTGGTTCCTTTTGTAAGCTGTCCTGTGCTTCTGGCATGACTTAATTTTTTATTTGCAACCATGAATAAATATCATCCATTTTTTGTACGGGTGCATCTGGTGTCATTTGTAAATTAAAAATTAAAAAAAGAACTTATGTCGTACCCAAGAAAATTCTTAAATTGATTTCAAGGTGATGAAAATTTATACCGGTCGGCGGTCCTGTTATATTTTTTTTTGGTTTACGCACATGACAGATGTAATCTCATGTCCTGGTCACGCAAACAAATCCCTTATTGTGTTTTGTTGGCCGGATTTAATCCTGGACAGGATCCCCGCCCCTGCTGATACCCTGGAACTGGCCCGGAAACTGGCACAGGGCCATGGCCACGGGTTAACACTCTTGTAAATTCTCATCAGATTTTTTTTATGGTAATGTACATTGTGCATGATCATGTTATATGCGATATGCGTGCACGCAATCAATCCATGAGAAATTCATACTACCTTTCATCAAAACATTTCATTTTTTTCAACCAGCAAATAAATGGTCTCAATTTGTCATGGCTGCGTACCTACTTTTTTCCAGGTATAAAGTTTCGAATCTGGATTTATAACCCATGCATGGAATCATTACTCAAAATATTTTAGGGTAGCCACCAATTCAATCCCGATTTTTCATTCAACTGCTAGCTGTTTTTCATTTTTAGATTTAAAAAAATGAACAATGAAAGTGTTGAGTGAAAAAAAAAGGGTTGAACTGATTTGGGTTCTTTTTTTTTCTTTTGTATTGTATTTTTTGGCCTTACCTGTTCAATTCAATTCAAAAGATGCATTATAAATTCAATTGAACTTTGCCCAGGCGTAGGCACTAAAAGGGTGGGGTCGCCCATCGTAGCACTGCATTGCATTAGCTCAGACTTTTAAGTGCATTACATTTACATTACATTGTCGTGTACCCTTCGTGGGGGTGCCCGACTTTAGTATACGATTTTACTTTTCCGGGACAAAAAAAAACATACACACATACAAATTGTCCATAATAAAAAATTTCATTTCATTTCATTCATCCAAAAGATCTAACACTTGTAATAAATAATAAATGTTGAGATCTTATGTGTGTACGTAATCTTGGTCGTCACCGTGGATGAAGTATTAATTCATGGCTGCCCTTTAGAAATGACGCCTTCGGAGTAGTAGGTCGTAATTGTAATTGTAATTTCATGAAGGGCTCAGCTCAGCCCAGCCCTTCTAGACAAATGACAGGAGGAACTAAAAGGCAAGTATTAGTAAGTAGCCAAAGTAGCCATGGCCAGAGCCCTTCAACATTTGGATGACAGATGTGGTGTTGTAATAAAATAAAATAATTTGTCGTGGGTATCCGAATCAAATTGGGCATGCAATGCAGGCAAGATATACTCGGCCTGACGAATGTGCGCAAATTACAACGATAAAATTGCGCTCAAAATTGTTAATTCCTTCTGAATTTACTAATTTCTTCTTGTTTTTTTTAATTGCAGGTAAGAGACGATTTTTATTCATGAATGAGTTCATCGAAATGAGACGACATGAAGCATTTTCTGACTATTTGGACTCGCAGCCGCTGCATGATAATTTCTAAACATGGCACTGCCAGCTCGTTCGTATTTTTTAAACTTGAAAAATGATTTCAATTTAATTTTAAGCCCTGGAACATATTTTCAATCCTTTGATACCCCTTTTTTTGGTTCCATACATACATAAATAAATAGTGCAGTCGTTGGACTGACAAGAGACAAGGATGCATATTATTATTGATTGAAACCACTAAAGGTTAGGGCAAACGGGGTAACTCGTACGTACGTAATGTTAGAGAAGAGACACGAGACCTAGTAATTTTTTAATCATAATCATCACGGAAAGGAGTCAGTCAGATTACATATACATAATATGGGACGATGCATATGTGCGTATGTGTTAAAAAATAACCGTACCGGTTTCAATTTCAATTTCAAATGTGTACCGTAGTAGTAGTAATAGGAACAGAAGGCCCGAAACGAAAGCAAAAGTACAACACAAATTTTAAACCCTTCTTTGGTTCTCAGGCGAAAATAAATTTCAGTGTGTGTGTGTGTTTTACTTTTACTTATTCATAACAGAGTTGATGAAACACTACTGCAATTAAGGGCCGGAGTAATCGAGAAATGTGTGTGTACACACATTAAACAAACTCAAACGCATAATTTGAGTGTATAGTGTATTTGACTACAATACTGCCCACCTGGTCCAGAAATACTAACTAGTAGTGTAAATATACATGAGTGTAGGTTTTTTCTCCTTTATTACACAAATTAAAATCGGTTGGATCGATTTTCGACCGTCCAGCACTTCATGTCCACGTTATATACGTTTTCGAAGCGACCCTGCAAATTATCGGTCATTTCTGAATGAACACTTACAGGCTTGGGATATATTAAATTGACCAACCCAACTTTTGCGAGAAAAACCTCTTTAATACGAACCTACATTGCCAGCGAAGGGAATCGAACCCGAGCCCTTTACTTCTCTAAAGATTTAGGGATGCTTGTACCACTACACTGTCATACACGAGGGATTGACTGTACAAGTATTACATGCATGTGCATGCAGCTGAGCTGAGAACTAAATGGTTAACGCCCATAAATAATTCAAGACTTATTTTCTGGCATTCTGGCCACCACCACGAAAACGACCATCACCACATGAATCTTCTTTCTTAAGAGAGCTGAGAAGAATTATTGAGGGTTTAAGAATAGGGAACGAAGGAAGTGGTCGCTTTGGTGTTGGCGTTGAAGACTCTTCAGTTCAGTGATGAAAATGGAGTGGATTTCCACCCCTATAATATGTTCTACTTGAACAAGAAATGCTCAGAGACGGCAGCCAAGGCAAGTGAGAGTAGAAAATACTTACTAGAAGTTCGAATCTTTTCGACTCACATTTACAAGGGATACTTTTTGAATGTAAAAATTAGGTCGGTTTAGCCAAAATCATTCAGAATTGCATGCTTATTTTCCTACTAGTAGGGGTACTTCTCCTCGAGACGCTCTATATAAGAAAAGGACACATGAAATTACTGAATGTCAAGGTTATTTTCGAACTTCCGCCTGAAAATCGTACCTTGTCAATAAATTCTAAATACAATGGCAGGAATATTCAAACTGTGCACTAACGGTTAAGATTTTTTAACGATCACTGAGTATGGGTTAAACGAGTGACACCAGACTGTACTGTACTGAAAATTCAACATATCATAGTTACAAGTTACAAGTAGCGTACAGTACAGTATGCAGTACAGGGACGCTGAGAATGGAATATTTTAAGCCTACTGATATACTAGGATACTATGCTGGTTTTTTCCTTAAGATTTTGAAGTTGATGTTGATGGTGAGACATTGGTAGAGTTGCTGCACTGTGTGTGACTGTGCCAACAAGTTATTCTTAGCATTGAGACTTGAGACTTTTGAAGATTATCCCACTGTGAATATCCATGGACTTTGTGTCATGTTTTTAGCCAGCCATGGCAGTCGAATGCTTCTTCCTTTCACACAATTTTGGGGTGGTCCAATAATATTACTGTCCTAATTGATTTTTTAAAATTACAGAATAATTTCTCGGAAAGCTTATTTTTAAAACCGGAATTTTGAAAATCAGAGAGAACATCTCTGGTATTTTTTATGTTGTAGCCATACCATACTTGAATTTGACAACTTCATATTTAAAATCATCTGAAAAGAACAGTTACATATTTTACGTTCATTTCTACCAGTGCAGTTTTCGCAGTACAGTACTTTGTATTTAAAAAACAAATCCTTACTCGTAACGACCATACATGAAACCAATTGAATCCTTTGAGTTTGAAAAACCAATGCATCATGGTAATGACGCTAAATATGACATCCGTACGTACCTTACAATGAAACACTGTTTTCAAAACAAAAGCGTCTCTCTTTCATTTTCGGTGTTCTGTTTTTTTAAAACAACCCTTTTTGAAAGGAAAGCCGTGCTTTGACTCTCTCACCCTCTCTTTCATCATCACAATTACCTACATACAACGTGCAACTCCAACCACGACCTTTCAGACATTCAAATTTCCAAATACCAAATGCAAATGCTCCGTACAATTGGAACATGATAACGCAGCCTGAGTTTTTTTCCTAGGAGCTTTTTCCCTCTTCACTTCGCTAGACAAATTATAAGTCCTGGGCCAAATGAGCGTTGTCTATTTACCTCCACCCCGATGAATATGCTGCAATATTTAAGGCAATTATTGTGTAAATTTTATTTTAAATTGGAAGCATACCAGTAGAACAACGTTCTGTCCAATTCTGGTAATGTCGGACGTTTCCGTCATTCTGGAACACTTTTTCAAACATTTACAAAACATGGAAATGATTAAAGAAAGGCGAACTCTGGTTCTACTCTGGTACGTCTCAAGTTTCTTGACTCGATAAATAAAATTATTTTTACCCCTTCCATGCATCCTTCCTTCCTTCCTCCTTTTTTCGGGTTATTAGTTAAAAAGCGGAGGGGTGGACTACGTTGTTTGAGTTTGGAGGTTATAAGGGATAAATATCCATGTAAATGCTCCGAATACCAAAGGGAAAGTTTAGAGAGCAGAGGCGTGAGATTGAGGGACTTGGGCTTCTGAACTAGTGAACATTGCCAGTATTTTGGAGTAAAATACAGTACTTTAAAAGTAAAACTGTACTAGCAGTGCTTATGCTGTATTTCCTGTAATAACGCAGCGCAGCAACTTGGGTGCTGGTACTATTATCGGATAACAGTACCGAGGGGAGAAAATACTTTATCCTTAGCGAGAAAAGGGTGTTCACGAAAATGTATGACGAGGACGACTTGAGTATTTTAAAAAAACACCCTGTTCACTGTTCATACATAATTTTCAAACCCCTTACTCACTTCATGGACTCTGAGCCTCAGAATGCCTGCCATCCCCTATTTGCCTTGTTGATCTTCACTTTTGAACTTGAATTCTGACTTGACATAAATATCCAGAGGCATTTCAACGGTGTACGTCCCAGGCTCTCTATATTTAGAAATATAGATGTTAAACAGGAACACATTTACGTATTTTTTAATTCAATTTCTGTTTAAAAATTTACAAAATTCTGAGGAATGCATGCATGAAAAACGTTCACGACGTTCCCTTGTCACAAACATGCTAGATTTGACCCGAATCTGTCGAAATAAATTTTCAAAGGTCACAGAGCACGACATGACGTGACCTTGCCGGAAGGAATTGAATTGCAGTGCTTGTGCTTTTTGCATTAACGTTGCACCATAAACCACTTTTAGTGCTTCCATGGATTTTGATATGGCAGTACAGTAATTGAAATTACCTTGAAATCATAAATCCCCGGTAGATATACAAAAATTTGTACCCGAATCCGAATCTATGTACTACGTTGTATATTTACCATGTCATGCCAAATCAAGAGTAAGGTAGGGCGTGGTCGTCGTTTGCCTGGTTTTTGGTTATTTCTGTGTCTGTGTCACTCCGATGATGATGCGGTGCGGTGATGATGCACCACCGGAGCAAAGCATGTCGGCATAGACAACGTTGGCTGATGGCTGGGATATTGCAAATGGCAAGCAAACAAAGTGTGGGATTTCATAGGAGCGGAGCGAAACAACATTGACATGAAAACACATCAGGTTTAACCTTGGCTCTGAATGAAAAACTATTTCCGTTCAAACCAATTTCATTTCATCCGGGAAATGTATCCTGGCCTGGCGTTTTGGTCTGGCCTGGTATTTTTTGGCCTGACTTTGACTCAGCGCGCTGCAGCGTCAGCCTTCATGTCATGTCTTTAAATGCATTTCATCAATACGTAAACGTAATATTATTAGGTACATATGTACTAAATTCTGTTCTAAAATTGAGAATTAGGTCGCTGCTCGTGGGCGCATTTCATTTCATGAGAAGTAGTACTAAAAATTAAAACTAAGTCAGCCAAACCGATGAATGACTCGCTCAGACTGCATGCATACTGTGTCAGCATTTTTTTAATTAGCTTTGTACTAAATGTTTTACTCTCTTGTTGTTCTGTTTCTGTCTATTTCAAGGACTGCAGAATTTTAAGAAGTACTTTTCAATGCTGTGCATATTTTGAGAACATGTGTAGTTTTAAATGTTTCTTTAGACAAAATATTTGTGTCAAATATTTGGCCTATTGCTACTTATTCTTATACTTCGCTGGAAACTATTATCATAAACTGGATTTGCATATTGAGAGTAAAATTAGTCTAGGGTCCAACCAAAAATCCATGACAGTTTGCAGTTGTTGTTTTGGTCGTTCGCGTTCGCCGGATGTATTTGGGTTTGGCTTGACATTAAAAATAAATTCTTCCGCTGGCCTGGCGCCATAAGCCTGCCAATTTAAATGATGACGACTGGTGAGCTAGTGGTATTTTGTTCCCCAGACTGACGACGACAAAGAATTATGCACGCATTTTGCGTTTGCGTTTTGAATTTTGAAATTACAATTCCAATTTCTCAAACTTCAGCCAAATTGATTGTAACCATTATTGGCAGGCATGGCGGATTTCACATGTATGAGTACATTTACATATTATTGTGTCATTGTTTTTAAAAAATGATTAGTTGTTCCCGTCAAGTCAATAATCGGACATGCATTTATTATTATTGCTATTACTATTATTGCTGATCTTCATTGATTATTAGTGCAGTGCAGCATACTAGTGCAATTTAGACTCAGATTCAAATCGTCTTCGTCTTCTTCATTTCATTTCGTGCACTATTTTCTCTTCGGACCGACTGGTCGAATTGTTATGCAGTCGGTGACTTGTAGATTTTTTTTTGTTCCCATTGTTCAGGTAATGTAATTGAATTTTTGAAAGATGAGACTCTTGCCATTGCGATGTGATGCGATTCTTCAAGGTGTGCTGTGCTGGATGCTGGGCTAGTTGCTTGTTGGTGCTAGGCTTGACTGATTCATCGAATCACAATTACTTGAGTGACAATGACGATCATGTCTTGTAATGTTGTATGTAACGTGTGATAATAGAAACTAGATCTGATCTCACTGAGACTGGCCTGGGATGAATGGAAGGTTAATCTTACACACCAGAAAAACCCAACCCTCTTCGGCGTCATACTACCACACAGTATGAATGCAAATGAGATTTAGAAAAATTCAATAGAATATATTGAATACGAATACGAATGCTATTCCGAGCATATGCATATGACATGGCCATGATCTTGTGACAATCCGGATATTCTTCTCTTAAGGAGACTACTAGGGTTAGTGCAATTTTTTTGAAACACCCTATGTATATTTAGGGAGTTCTATACAAATCCACCCCATTCTATACATATTTTCTTTTCTCCAGTGCGTCAATTCAGATTCAGATCAGAAAAAAATAGAGAAGGGGTGACATCAAATGCATGCATGCATGCAAATGTAAAAGCTCTAGCTCAAATGGCTCAATTGAATCTAATCCAATTTTTCCATTCGGTGTTAGCCTTGATTGCAAAATAATGACAGACTTAAATTCATTCATTTTGGAATGCACCCTAACTGTACTGTACACAAAAGCAAATGCATCTCTGGGAGTGTGAGCCTTAAAATAAGCTAAGAAATTCTTAGTCCTAAATTCTAAAGCACGACCTTACCATTTTTGGACTCCACACTTTTAACGATTTCTTATTACTCCTCAGCTTAAAAAATTCTGAAGGGGTTAAATTTTTCTTAGCCCACACGTGAATTGAATGTGAATTCAAATTCAACGGTAAAAACGTTGTTTTGATTTCTGACTGTCAAAAAATGTCACGTCAGCTCAGCCGGCGCCCCAGATTGTTCAGTACAAAGTAGAAACACGAGGCAGTGGCAGCATAAGTGTTGAAGTACAGGAAATTAATAGGAGTGCCGTGCAGAAGTCAAAATTCAAAACTTTTAAAATTATTTCTAGTAAATCCATGAAAACACTCATATCTTAATGTCTTGTTGATTTTTCATCTACCCACTATTACATTTTTTTAAGTTTTCAGGCACTAGGCACTCACTGCCAAAAAAATAAGTACGTACGTGTGTTGGCTACCGACCGGCATAATTTCATTTCCGTTCGACCGATGATGATGTCGGCGTTGCGGTTTAAAAAAATTCTAACCAACCGTCGCATGTTTTCTGTTCTGTTTCTATCTATTCTAAAACCGAACGACTTAGTTTGTGAGACAGCGAGATACATTTGTCAGTTTTGTTTCTACTGTAGAAATCCGGCCAAGACATTGCACTGCATTGCTCTAGATAATAGGAAAATCTTAAATCCAAAGCTAACGCTAACGCACTCGGTGAAATTCTTATGTCATTCAGAGATGAGATAGGAGCACATGTACAGGACAGGTTTCGTCTGAATTTTTGGCACAATATTCCACATTCTACCAAATCCATGCTATTAAATCCGTCTATCTGTCTGTCTGCAGCAATGTAAGCAAGCAACAAGGGGATTCGTGCGTGTACAATTTTTTATTCTTAAAATTAAACCGGGTGAGATCATTGACCGCAGCCGCAGACAAACCAATCTAAGGATTTTCAAGCTCAAGTGTAAAAATTAACTCCGACGTGTGCGAGACACCTTGTCTGGGCGAGGGATTGAACCCCTAGTTATATTTCTTGCTAAGGTTAAGTGACGACAGGTGCGAATAATTGGAAGCGACTGTGACATCTCGCAAGGCAAATTTATGATATCATATTCGCAATATGTAGTGTCGAGTCGATATGACTATTTTTTTGTCCAGCAATTTTTTAGTACGTACATATTTTGTCTGCGTCTTCGTCGCCAAGGGCCATTCTTGGTAGGTACTGCTAACGAATACCGTACTAGAAACGTCCTAAAGAATACATAAAGAAAAAAGGAATGGATGATGATGGTCGGTCGGTCCAAACAACGAACAAAAGGATCGTTATGGTTTGTAGTCACGGACTGGAGACGCACGGAGTCCGTGGAAATCAAAAGAGAACCAAAAACCCAACAAGACATCCTATATACCTTCGTCGTTCGTTCTCAGCTGATTCAAAATGAACAATTGAAATGAAAAGTTTTAAAAGTCTACGGCGATGGCGATGGCGTGCTCAGAACACAAAAAGTGTCTAATGAAACAAAAACAGAATGTTTCCTTCTTCTCAAGAGGAACAAGTACAACAAAAATGTATGAACGATCGAACGAACGAATAAGTCGTCACATACTGTACGTCCGAGAAACCGTCGATGGGTACCGGTACCATAATATACAGTACCTAGGTGGGTAGATCTGATCCTTCAAGTTTAAGGTCTAAAACTACAATCGACACTCCATGCTTGACTGTTCACTTTTTCCGCCCAAAAACACCTTTATCCCCCAAAAAGGGTCCGGCCGGGTTCAAGTTCAAGTTACGGCACGGAACGGATAGGAAATTCCCCAATTACAACAATGTATGAAAGAAAATACAACAACCCCCAAAAATCCTGGAATTTTCACCAGGTGAATGGAGAAAACCGAAAATTCCTCTTCATGCGTTGCGTGTGTCAGATAGGGTAGCAGGACGGACAGGACAAAGGAAAATATCGAAAACACATTTGGCATTGTTAGCATCTGTTCAGAACGGATCGAAGGTCCGACAAGGCCGCGGCCACGGCTACTGTATTTTTTTTCACGTACCTATGCAGAATACAAATGTGTTCTTGAAATCGGATTACAATTGAGTACGTATTGTGTCTACATTGTAAGACAATCAGTTTATATATTAATGTATTTCTGAACAAAAGTGACGACAGAAGATCGACAACGATGCCACAAAAAAATCATGTCCCTGTAATAAGTTGTAATTCGATACAGTGACAATGCACTACCGCACAACTATACACTTGGCGGCTCCAGTCACCTGTACTTCCGTTTCACTCAAGGAAACACGAAGGGGGAAGAGTTAAGGGTCTTAAGGGACGACCGACGGATCGTCCGAAGTGCCTCCTAAAAAAAGTCCCTCCGGATGAACCCTTTTTCCGACTGACTTGAGAAATTTTCCGGAGATAGAAAAAAACATTGGCCGGATTATGTGTATAATATTTTTGTTGAGACACTTGATCCTGCCTTGCCTGATCGTCGCGTGGTAATAGACTAAAATAATGTCTATCTTATTACCTGATCTAAGCTTAGTAGTAAAAAAATCTAGAGGGTTATTAGACTACTACAGTATCAGTACTTCGAGTTGAGTTATGCGGGTAACTGGTTACAAAATAAATGTGGGACATTATTAGTACTCCAATTCCAATTTGACTCTACTAACAAACACATAGATTCATATTATGGAGACAGATGGACGGTCACAATTTTTTTTTACTTAAATTATTTGTTGAGGAAGTCGTTTCACATTCATCCCCGGACATATAAGTCGAAAAATACACTTTTGAAATACTAATGTCGTCGGATCATGCATGCATAAAGGCCAAAAGCTTATCCATAATACCATACCCATGTTACACCCCCGCACCGCCATGCCATAACTCGGGTGCCTTTTATCATCCTTTTGGGAACAACTCAATTTAGGCAGGCGGAACTCTTCATGTGCAAAAAAAAATTATACCGGGCTGTCTAGAATTCCAATTAGAATGATATTATATTATGGGGATTACTTGTACATGCACATTGGCCCAGAGAGTAATCATGGAATCTGAAAAATAATGATGCACAAGTTTATGAGTACATATGTAGATAATTCGGTCAATTACATAGTCCTGTGTGTAATTTTAACTTTACATTATTACCCAGCTTGTACGTTGTACATGTAATAAATCCGTGGGAGAAAATAGCTTTATTATTATTTTTCTTTCCTGTGCTTTTACATGTCTATTGTTTATGAATATTTTCACGTCCACTGTTTAATGGTCATTTCGTGAAGTAAGGGCTGAACTGTCCTATTTTTTCCTGTCAATACAAAAAGGATATGAAAGGTCATGTCACGTGACTCATTAAACAGCAGCAGCATGTTACCCCATATTTATGTATTTAAACACGCTGAGCCGAGAAGGATGAGTATTTTATAGTTAACAGACAGATTCGGAGTCGTGATTATCGACAAGATGAGAACCATGATGATGGAATGAACATCCTTCCTTCCAATGCATCCATGTCGTGTAGCACTAATATACATAGGATCACAATATCTTTGGAATATTTCACTAGTAGCATGCAGTTTCTCAGTGATCCACTGACTGAGTCAATTTTTTTTGGGGACCAAGATGAAGTGAATATTATAAGGAAGGAAAAAGTGAAGTTCCTTAATTCCTATCCTTGTTGTACGTAGAACACCCTGGGCAAGGTCTTCAAAAACTTGCCATGCACTCAAATCTTCCATTCCTAGCTTCCAAGGCACGAAATACTTTTAAGAGGTTTTTTTGTGTGCCTTGCCTTGATGTATCAAGACCATGCAGGGCCCTAATACTAACCCTAATACTTAAACATGACCAACTCAGTCATAAAAATATTCTTTATAGTGCTAACCAACGGGTTTAGACAAGGGAACTACCGACTACGACTACCTCAGTAAAATCTCCAGTCACTTATTATTATTCGTCGTTAAGACTCAGACAGCTAGAACTGAATTCGATGAAGAGATGTGATGAGATTCGAATTTGATTTAGGTTTCTATCCCTAACATTCAATTTCTTACAGGGTGGTTCGTAATATGTATTGGATATTGAGTCGATTACAGCTGCGACGATTAAGGCATTTTGTATCAAATCCTCTGAACCACCCTGTGCACTAAGGTTTTTAATGGCGATCAAATTTTAGAGGAGTTTCCGACAGGGCAAACTAAGCCGGGACCTTTGAAGTCGGCGTTGGGATGTTTGATTCAATCAGATTTTTTTTTCGCGCTCGCTGATTTTATAGCCGCGATGAAAAGAGTCCAAATTTATATGTAAATGTACTCCATGAAATAACCCGGGTTTATTTTTGAAAAGCTCCAACCAGGGTCCTATCCTAATGTACTGTAATGTAATGTAATGTAAGATTTTTTTTCGAACGAAATGCAACCCCATCTTGATTCAATCTAAACTTCCCGTCCAGTCACCCTCATGATGTCATCATCACTATAAAATAACGGTTCATGCATACTAATCGTTGTAAGTCGATAAAAGCTCTGCGTCGTTATTCGTTATTCGTTAAGGGTTGTTTCAATTTCTGCCTGCCTGACCGGATTGTCCGTGTACAAGTCCCGGGTAAAAAATTCTTAAAAGCTTTTGAACTGTTCAAATTTAAATCTATGTCAGTAGTCTGTTTTGTCAGGGCAAGAGTGACTCAGCTAGATTTGGGTTACAATCAGGGATAATGATCTGGCGAGATCTCAGGTAGGGTGGTAAGTATTAATACACACTTATATAGGAGAAAAAGGTACAGCGATACCAATGGGTATCACTTTGGCTGGACTAGCACGATTTGTACAGTAATTTTTACTTTTTATAAAAGACTTTTGATTGAAAAGGAAAGGGTTGGGCTAAGAGTGAAAGTCTAATCAAGAAACAAAAACATACCAGCCAATGCCAAAAGTTTAGGACTGTATTTATCAACTGTACTTTTTTTCATTCGAATTCAATAGAAGTGTCTTTCAGGATAAATACGTGGGCGGTTATCGGCGGCTGGGTAATGGATTCTCAAAGTTTCTGGAGACAGAGAGACAGACAAGTTCCAATTTGGGAAATCCTTTCTTGGAATTTGGAAGGAAAGGAACCTTACCAGAGTTGGGCCAATGCCGAAAACACACAATTCTAAAATCAGACTTGAAAATAGACAATTTTATTCGAAAGATGTACCTAGGAATTTCTGGGTGGTGAAAAGTCAAGGGTCAATGATCCAATGAAAATTAAATTGACACTATAAAATGGGTAGGATCCACGATATGGATACGGAACGGACTCGGTCAGACGCCACGCCATTATTGTACTGAAGAATGTTAGAATTTAGGTGGGAAGTTTGAAAGGTGGAGCCCATATGTGTGTATGTCTGTGTGTGTTGTCTCAATAATCTTAATCGACATTTTTTATCGTGAATCTACATGGTCGGATGGATGGATGGTGCCAGGAACGCCTTTCCGATTTGAAAACAATACGAATATGTCCTGAACTTACTTAGTTTTTCCATTAACCAAGTTTTGTTATTTTACTAATCGAATCCAACTCCCACCCAAGATTGTAGTCATTAAACTTGCAAATTTGTCAAGAAAATGAAATAAAAGTTAGGAAGAAATCAAACCTACACCTACACATAGACACACGCACGTATAAACACACACAAACACACACACGCACAATATTTATACTTATTATTATGGGCGTTTGCTGACTTTTATTGTTTTTCCGTTTACATTGGCCCATTGCCACATTTTTTCGTACTAGATTGAATTTCTTTTTCTTTCTTCCATTCCGTGTCGTCCTTAGAGGAAAAAGTACAAAAGAAGAAACAGAAACGTACAGAAACAGAACAACGCCAAATCCCCGTAAGAGTAAAGTACGTGCGTGCGTGGTGCGTGGCGTGAAACATAATGGAGAGCTTTTACC
>JAQGCB010001570.1:0-14026 GCA_034698835.1 Protaphorura tricampata
GGGACAACCGCGGAAGGACTTTTTCAGAAGAGTCAAAAGCAATCTTACCTGCGCCCTTACCCTATCGAACAATTTTTCCAAGTTCTTCACTCTCTGCGATCTATCAAAATTTATTATAAAGAAAAAATTGAAATGTTGCCACCCAAATCGTGTCACTTGCAGTAGCATCACTAGGTCAATCCGTTAATCCGTCATAAAATTGGGCTTCTGAAGAACGATCTTGTGAATCACGTCTCATTCGAATTTCCAGTACGAAAGCACATAAAGCACCGAAGAAGAGTTGTAGAAACTGGAGTAATGGTTTACTCTACTGAGCCACGGCTATGCGTAAGTCCGGATGGTGTAGTTCTTCCGAACAGATCCGACAGCTCTCACAGACTTTTAGAAATCAAGTGTCCTTCAAGGCGCAAAGGAAAAATCATTGCGGAACATGAGAAAAAAGAGATGTTCGTTAAATATTTAAAATACGAGAATGGGGATATTTCAATAAACCCCAGTGATACATATTACACACATGTTTTGATCGGTATGCATGTAATGAATATCACTGAATGCGATTTTGCAGTACACATAAGCAAACAACAAGTACATATTACAATGAAATAAAATGTCAAATTCTTGCAGGAGTTAATTCAAAAGCTTGAATCGTTTTATTTTGAATACGTGTTTCCAATCATACGTAACAACAAATTGGGAGCTACATTTTAACATGAAATTACTTGTCAATTTCACGTTGTCTTCAGTATGGTTGGTTGTAGATTGGACAACATGCAGCATATGTTCATTATACCATCTATATGACGGATAAGTTCTGTTTAAACTCTATGGTTTAAAATGTCAAATATTTTATTCTCTGTATTGCTCTCTCAGCGTGAATCCTTACACTGGCCACCTTGTAAGTCTCAGCCATACTTGCTTCTGAAAATTGTTGGCATGGAGGATCAGCGAATGGAGGTATCACGAGTGTTCGTGAAACTTTTCAGTGAAAAGAACTGTTTTTATCATTTCATTTTGTGTAATTCAATTATGTATGATTATTTGGGGTAATCGGTTTCCTCCCTTTTTCTGAATTACCCTTAACTTCCGTCTGTCTGTCCATGCCTTTTCCTTCTCCTTTCCTTCCCATGCTTTCAAAATCCTACTTACTTACAAGCTAGAACGCAAACCGGTAGCACCTAGCAAAACTATGTCTCTTGTCAAGTCATAAAGTTTCAATAAATTTTATTCCTTTCCGATTTACTCTAAAATGCAGTTACATGCAGGATAACCTGGCACATTTAAAGCTTGTGATTATGTGCGAGTTGATGAACTCCTGTTGCTGGTGTCACGTCAGTGCACAATACACGCATTTGAGTCGTCTGTAGTTCAGGTGCAGGTTCAACCATAATTATTTGCTGTTTTCTTTTATTATTGGAAAATGCCTTCGTGCGCAGGGTACTAACTAATTCAGCAACGAATATGATTAAAGTGGCAACACAACATACACCTGACGTATAAAAAATTGAAATTAAGTGTGAATCCCAGTTTAGAGCAGAAACTCCAGTATTGGGTTCCGTCCATCCCGCGTAATATGAAAACAGTTTCTCTTGATTCTTCTTATCACACCAGTCCTTCCAATATAGATAAATCCCTGATTGAATCACCAGAGCCATTCTTCGTGGTATATATTGATCACCGAAGTTGCTCATCTTCCAAGCGGATGTCTCAACCAAAATATTATCTCCCCCTTTGACGAAAGTGATTCCGGTCTTGCGCTCCGGATTCACGTCATTAAAGAAACTCAGAATGTTGTCGATGTGATGTGAGTAGTCGACGTACACAATCCGGTTGCATTTTGACAATCTTTTCAAAAGCTTCGGCACACTCGAATTATAAAGGATGTAGTCGCTTGCATGATAATAACGTCTTGCGAAAGACATGATTCGTTCATCACACTCGACAAATTCAAATCTGCAAAAGCCAACGATTTGATCAAGAGCCGATCCCCAATTACTGTACGATAACCCCGATGACACCTGATCCAAATCTGGATTAATAGCCTTCGAGATTTTCAAATCCGAGAATGGTGTTATGATTAGTTCGAAGGACTTGAAATCGCTGAACATCTGAATGTTACCCTTGATAACAGGAGGAGCGGTGATGCCGACCACAACAATATCCTTGAAGGCGGTGCTCAAAATTGTTACGAAAACCAATAACCAAAGTGTAAACAGAAGTTTGACCAACCGTCGAAATGATGGCTGAGTTATTAAAGATACAGGTGGCTCGTTCATCTGTCCGACCGTAGTCCCCACCAAGCAGTATGCGAATTCCAATGTACGTCTTACCATTTGGAACAATCGGTTTACTTGTGTTTTCGTGACATCCAAATTAGGGTCAAATACTAAACCAGAGATATAAGCCAGGAACAGGGTGAAGACAACCAGAGTAGATCCAATTCCTATCCAAACATACGTGTCGAATGGTTTTGTGTATGCACGATTAGCCGTTTCCCTTTCTGTCCCATCACATGTAATGAAATTGAAGCCCTCATTTGCAAAGGTAAGAAATATTTTGGGATTTGCCTCATATTCAGATTGACCACCGAAAATAAATTGATGATCCATTCTCTCTGTGTATGATATGTGTGGGATGATTTGTTCATTCAGAAAAGTTTTCGAAGCTAACTCCATGAGAAGACTGTTCGAGTCCGGCACGAGTGGTTCGAATAGAATACTTTCCAAGATTTTGCTACCAGAAATATCTTCGAAGAATAATCTACTGGGACTCAAGTTCTTGAGTGTCCTGTAAAATTGAAAATTCCTTGGTGATATTTGGTATTCCCTGCGGGTCTGGTCACTGTCGCGCACACGCCAGACAGATCCGTTTAGATTGACCGAGTGAAAAATTTGTGTTCTCATTGCCGACCAAATGTTAGTAGTCAATTTCAGTGATTGAAGCTCGTACTGATCATTACACAATTTGCAGCTATAAAGAAATTCCCATCTATCAGTTTCTGTTATCAGAACGAAATGGTGAATGTATCGTGAAAACGGATAAAATGAGAAGGATTGTGGAGTTGGATATACTTGTGCTGAATCGGTGTACATTAAGACGAACGCTCGAGATGGATAATCCATGAAATTCACGGGAAGAGTATGAAAAGGTGCCTCAAACCTCAACTTAGCCCACAACAAATATTCAACAATAATTTTCGGACAAAAGAATGTGATGAACACAATGTTGAAACTGGATTTCCGCAACATCGGAAATAATAATCCTGTGTGTAAATGATATGGAATAGTTGTGAGTACAATTGGAACCGATGAATGCTTGACAATCTTTTCTTTGAATGTATTCTCCAAATCAAGATTCATGTGACACTCGACGACAATGACGTATTCTTGTTCCATGCCACTCAACCAATTGTCGGCAACGTTGTTAGTGTCCTTTGCAGCGGATCTTGTGGCACACCCAATCAGTATGACAAACACAAGTAATGACTTCATTTTAGCCGGACGGGGATTTCCTTTGAGTTTACAATAAAGTGCTACTCTTCCGCTGAATTTATTTCACGAACTGAAGACTAGCGATAGTTTAACTTTCGAATGACCTCTATGCGGTCAGCCTTATGTGAAATTTCGAGGACTCTTAGTTCCCATGGGTTTGGTTTGCAGTTTTATTTCAATAGTTTTGGCCATGCGGCACGTCATGCATGTCCTTGGATTATCCAAGAACTCTCCTAAGCGCGTGCAGTATTCGGCCTTCCAAAACACAGAATTGATTTCTCTTCGTCTTACATTCGACAAGCAACACTCGCTAAGGATATCTCAAGTTTACTTATGTCAATATTGGCGATAGATTCCTTTCTATGATAACCACTCGCTTGGATAGAATTTCGTGTATCAAGAAGACCAGTCAGTGTATAAATAATTTCCCCTTGAGATATCTCTTTCTGTATTTATGAATCTGTAAAACATGTACATTTACCGACACAATAATCGAATGAGGGATACATGGATGATATGTGTCATGCATTCCACACTCACTACATATGTACTTTACTGTGCATACGTTATATAAACTTTTCAGATTCCAGTGGATTCACAGATTCATAATCTTGAAACCAATTAATTGAGAATAAACATAAGAAGGAAATTTATTAACAAGAGAGCGAAGGCGGAGCTTCATGTGGCAGGAAGGTTTGGCGTCTTCCCCCGCTCACTCAACTTAGGTACCACTCCACTTCACCTCATTTGTTCCCCTGCTTGCACTAGCTTTTAAGCTTTGTGGAGCCGGGTGGAATTATTCTAAACCCGTGAGAGATGGGAACTGGATTATAGAAACGGAGAGTGGGATTCACGTATAGAAATGGGTGCCACATCCCCTCCACCCTTCCCTACATACACTCTCTGGTGAGCTTAGTTCACTCAATGGGGTCAGATAGCGTTATATTTATTAATAGCAAATAGGTACTCACTACATTGATTATTATATATCGGCCATATTTTAGTCTCGTGAAAGGTTGCTTGCCACTCCGCTATGTATTGGATAGGGAAATTTAGTCGGACGGTACATCACCACTTCGCTATATTAGGAACACGGAAATTTGGAAGGACAGGTTGGTGCGCTAGGACTTCCATGGAGCTATGTTTTTCGGACGGATGATGGCGCTCGATGCAGCGGCAAAGACATTGAGAATTAAACTCACTCCAGCGTTAACGGCTGCTCTTAACGCTTCACAATTGTAAGCTCTGTTTAGCACTGGCTGAGTCGTTGATTATGAACGATGTAGAACATCCCTATCTGGAAAAGCGATAGTGATGAATGGTTACAATTAATATTGTACATTTGGAAAATATGTAAATAATAAAATATTAATTTTATACAAATCAGTTCATGTTTTATTATATTTTTCACTAACAAAATGCAGTCAAAATTAATCAAATTTTAATTTTTTCTTATAATTTAAATTAAATTATATAAACATTAAATCTGGCGGATTATCTTCAATTACGAACGTACCTTCAGTCAGTGCAGACAAGAGGTCTTTTCCAGTATAGAGTTTAATCTATTAGCAGGAGAGCCGAGCTCAGCTCAACTACAAAATGTTTGATTGATGGAATGAATCAATTAAACAATCAATCAACAAATAACAAATCAATTGATATCAATCAATCAACTTTCTAAACTCAATATTTTTTTCCAATATTAGTGATATCGATAATATATGTCAAATTCAAATCCGAAAATTCTAGTTTCGTAATTTCTTTAGAAATATTGAATTGAACACCTCAACGTTTGAATTCGAACACACTTTCCACCGCACCGGCTCCTCGTCAATCCCACTGACTCACCCACTCGCTATGGTAACATGACCTCTTTTGGGATTTAATGTAACAAGGGAGAGTCACTGTCCATGTCCACCAGTACCACGAACCGAAATATATGTGTTTCAAATCCCAGTGGGTGCCCTGAGCAGACTGAGCACGAATTAATCGAATTTTGATTGTGTCCCACAGAATTCGAGAAAGGTCAGTCCACACCAAACAGATATGCCGGCTCTCTGTGCCTGCAATGAGTCTCCCTTGTATTGAATGACTATCAATTGTAAGTAATGGGACGCAAATCCTTTACATAATATTCCAAACTAGAGAGTAGAACGGAGTGGCATTGTATTGGCATTGTAGTCGGCTACAATGCCAATAATCAAATAAAAGCAAAATTTTATTTTTCAATATTTCTACAAAAAAAATTATGCGAAACGTTACTTATGGATTTGTAATGCTGTAATACTACCTCTCTTTATTTATCAGTAGACTCGAATGAATTGAACTGCATAGAATCCGTGCAGTTACACGTGATTATTGATAGAGATAAAATAGCGTCACATACTGGAGAACTGATTTGATTGTAGATTTGATGATTAGACGATAGATTCGTGATGATCACGAAGGAATTTGCTATATAATTTCATTTACATGGGGCTTTTATTGACGATTAATGCATTAAGTTACGTACAAGCTTATTTTATGTAGAATTACAAAACATTAGTGACATACCTAAAACTTTTATTTCTACTTTTACAAGTACAATGTTTGATACATGAATAAGGTTAGCTAACAAGCTTCGATAACAATACGCAAAAATAGAAATGTTTGCTTAGGTAAAGTTTCGTAACATTTCATTGCAATTGATTCTAGCAGAACAGATAAACTAGAATTCTATTATATCAGGGTCTCCGTGCATGATTCATACGCGAGTTTTTGAACACAAGTTCCCAGTGCACAATAGATTTATTTAATTCTATAGTCTAAGTGCAGGTGCAACCATTGTTATTCCCAGTTCTCTTTTGTTACGGAAAAATGCCTTCTTACACAGTGGTCCAACCAATTCAACAACGAATATTAATGTGGTGACACCACAGCACACACCTGAGGCATAAAAAATTGATACCAAGTGCGAATCCCAGCTAAGTGCCGACACTCTCGGTGTAACCGGCTCTGTCCATCCCACGTAATATGGAAACAGTTTCTCTTGATTCATTTTGTCGCACCAGTATTTCCAATATTGATAAATCCCTGATTGAGTCACCAAAGCCATCCTTCGTGGAATATATTGATCACCAAAGCTGTTCATCTTCCAACCTGATGTCTCAACCAATATGTTGTCTTTCCCTTTGACAAGAACAATCCCCTTCTTCTTTCGGTCCGGATTTATGTCATTGAAGAAATCAAGAATGTTGTTAATGTGATGTGAGTTGTCAACGTATACAATCCTGTCGCATTGAGATAATCGCTTCAAAAGCTTTGGCAAGCTGGAATTATACCGAATGAAGACGCTATTCTCATAGTAACGGCTTGCAAAAGACTTTAAACGTTCATCACAAGGCATATGAGAATCTTTACAAAGACCAAGGTATTGTTTAAGAGCCGAACCCCAATTGCTGTAATAATCCGACGATCCATACTGATCCAGATTCGGATTGATTGCCTCAGAAATCTTAAGGTCAGAGAATGGTGAAATAATTGATTCGAAGGACTTGAAATCATTGAACATCTGAATGTTACCCTTGACAACAGGGCGAGCCGTGATGAAGACAACAACCTTATCCTTGAAGGCAGTGCTCAAAATTGTTACAAAACATAATAACCAGATGTGAATTTCAATGTGCGTCTTGCCATTTGGAACAATGGGTTTACTTTTGTTTCTTGGGCATGTGAATTAGAGTCGAATACTAAACCAGAGATAGCAGCCAGGAATATGGCGAAGGCAACCAGAGTAGATGCAATTCCTATCCAAACATACATGCCAAACGGTTTTGTATATGCGTGGTTAGCCGATTCCCTTTCAGTCCCATCACATGTAATGAAATTAAATCCATCTTGAGCAGATGTAAGAAATATTTTCAGGTTAGATTCAGTAAATGTCCGACGAAAAAAATGTTGATTTACTCTCTCTATGTATGTAATGAACGGTATTATTTGATGATTCGGCAAACTCTTCGTAGCTAACTCCTTGATAAGATAGTTTGAATCCGGGACGAGTTGTTCAAATAGAATACTTTCCAAAATTTTCGAACAAGAAATAACTTCTGACATCATTCTCCTTGGATTTAAATTCTTGAGTGATCTGTAGAGTTGAAAATTCTTGATTGATATTTCATAACCCATTCTGGTCACGTCACTGTCATATACACTCCAAACCGATGCGTTTAGATTGGCAGAGTTAAGAATTTGTGTACTCATTGCTGACCAAATATTAGAAATCAATTGGAGTGGTATGAGCTCGTACTGTTCAATACAGAATTTGCAGCTGTAAAGCAACTCGCTTCTATTGCTTTCTGTTATAAAAACGAAATTGTGAATGTAACGAGAAAACTGGAACCCGTTCCGTGCAGCAGTTCTTCAATGCAGAAAGCGGGGTTGCCAGAGCCAGAGCCAACTTTTGACGAGAAACCCAATTTAACATGCGAATACTGCAGTCAATCGTGTGAAACAACAGAAGCTCTCCAATCACATGTTGACGCCCACGTGAAAGAAAAACCATTTCATTGTGAGGAATGTAATTCGCGTTTCAAACTCCGTCAATCCTTGAAATTACACATTGAGAGTGAACACAAGACTTACAAGAAACGTTTCGTATGTCCACTATGTAAGAAAAAATACTTTGAGAAAAAACGTATGCTTCTTCACAAAAAACTTCATGGGGAACACACTTTTCAATGTGAAATTTGTGAGAAGACATTTCATTCGTCTCGTTCCGTCAAAGTGCATGTTAGAAAAATGCACGGAAATAATAATTCCTTCTCGTGTGCTGAATGCGATATAATGTTTGAAAACAGAAGAAAACTTGTGACACACGTGGAAGAAAAACACAAGGAAAAGGCAAATCACAAGTGTGAGGAATCGGAATGTGGACAAACATTTTATTTGAAATATGATTTGATTTCACACTTAAAAACTCATGCATATGAGAGACCATTCCCTTGCACTCATTGTCACAAATGTTATCCTACAAAATCTGGATTGGAAGATCACGTTAAAACTCATTTCCGTGACACAACCATACCATATGTCTGCAATGAATGTCAGCAATGTTTCTTGACAAAGGCAGAATTGCGTAGTCACATCCAAACTGTTCACAAGGTACAATTTACATGTGCGTATTGTGATTCCACATTTCCGTCTAAAACTCAACTGGAAATTCATTTACAAATTCATGCAGCAGAAAACCCATTCGTGTGTGAGATTTGTTCAGAGTCCTTCGGGTCTCGTTCATCATTATATCGACATGTGAAGAACCACGCCAATTAATCGTTCGTGCTTGGCAAAAGTAAAAATATATTTTCAACATTATATAACATAAAAAATTTTCTGGATGGTTCCTTCAGAAAAGTTAGATGTCACAGATAAGGAAATATTAAACGTCGTTTATTTCGATTTTAGTTTTATTACTTGACATTTCATAATGTAGTTGTAGAAGTAGAAACATTAAAATAGAAAAAACAGCTATTATCTGTATATGTCGATTTAACTAATGCGATGAAACTAAAAAAAATGTAATGGCAAGTGAATTATGTAATTATGGAATGAACAGTTAACCCCGTTAGGTTAACTGTAAGGAATCCTGTGAGTGGAAGTGTGCTCTTAACATCTTTATTATTTAAGTTTTGTTGTTATTATTTTGACGATTGAACGCATTACATTTGCACGATTGTCTTTTTTGTAAGAAATTTTTACATAGTATTGTCAAATAATGTATTTCTTCAATTTTAACTTCAAATTATATCGGTTTGATTTCTCGTTTATTTTATTTTCAAGGTATATACATCCAGATCTACATTGAAATTGTGACACTCTGTCCTAAAAAACTGAAAAATACAACTCATGTCTCATTGAAACATTTTTCCTCAACGGTGATTCAGTTTAGGTGGACAGACAGAACAACATTGCTACAGCCGGATTGAATAAACTAGAAATGAAATAACTGGTGAGAGCGAATGAGGTGGGCACATGAAACATGCGATTCTGACGACAGCATGAAAGCGATTTTTTTTAAAGGGACTTTGGGCAAGGGATAAGGCCGTTCGGTTGGAATTTCTCATATTTTGAAGCCCTTGACCTGCTGAACAAGTTACACAGGGTACATGAGCTACGCCGTCCGGCTTAGCACGCCCAATGCACATGCCAATCCGTGTTATTTCTAGTGGCCAAACGGTAACTCCCTCCGGGCTGCGACCTTCACAAAAGTTGTTCAGCAGGTCAAGGGCTACAACATATTAAAAATCCAGCCAATTCCAACTGAACGGCCTTATCCCATGCCCAAAGTCCCTTCTCCTTTTCGTTAAGAAAAAACCTGATTAACCCACGGGAGATGTACGACGAACTAACCTCGTTTTATCGATGAATTCCCAAAAAACTCATTCATGCTGTCGTCATGCAACATCTTTCTCAAGAATCAACGACCACTTTCTCCATGAATTATCTCCAGCGTTCAATCGGGTTGTAGCAAGTTTAAAATCCCGATCAGTATACCAGCACGTCAGACAGTCTACTAACTATTCCAGAGACAAATCCGATGTCAGTCTGGATGAGTCATCTTCTGGTTGGGGTATTGAACTTTGGCCCCGCCGGGCGGGTCGGAACATCAACGGGAGCCCGATTTATTATGAATTTCGAAATCTGGATACTTCAATAGACCAGTCCACCGAGTTTTGAAACTTACAGTTCATAAGGTTCCATTGTGAGTATTTTATCTCGTCCTTTCCATCACATCAAATACCACACTCCATATGAACAATGCCTAGGCCATGTAGATTTAGCCTAGGCTTTGTTCATAATTTTCGTCATTTACAACTCAACATCAGCATTTCAGGCCAAACACCACACGCCATATGAATAATGCCTAGGCTGTATACACACAGTTATGCATGTTGCCTAGGCATTATCTATATGGCGTGCACTCGCGGGCATTATACATAATGCCTATCTATAATGTCTAATTGTATATGTGGCCTACAACATATATATAACAAGGATACTTCTTCTAATCGTATGTTATAGGTTCAACCGTCTCTGGTAAGGGACACTCCTACAGGTGAACATGGGTACTTATTGATGCCCTAGTGGTTCTGTTGATGAGTAACGCGGCAACCGGTGTTGTCCTATACTCAACTCTACTCTGGGTATTTCCAGAACACAGACGACATATTTACGCACATTTCCCAAGACACTGGCTAACAATTAATGTCAAAATTGGAATGGTAGTATTTGAAAGTGGTTTCCTATTCCTGACGTGGACAGGACTTCTAACGTGGTTGATCCTCAATCTTCTTTATATTGAGACAATGAGAACTGCACTCAACGTACTTAAGGGCTGCGTACTCGGATTATTTTCTGGAAATGCATTATTAATATAATATTAGTCCTCGACTAATTGACATTTTCAGAAGTGACTTCAGTCAGTCGTGTCAGCCATATCAAATTATTATCCGCTGCCATATTGTAATCTCCTATGTAATACAAACATAATTCTTATGAAAACTTTTCGTATTTCACTAACACATTGCTTTTGAACTCGAAAATTATGGTACCTCTTGGCTCTTACCGAAACCAATAAATAATGCTATAAAATATTTAATGTCATTGTATTTGTTGTGGACTTTGTTGCTTTTATTTATTACCCATTGTTCAATAACATTGACAAATGACGTCCACAAGTTAAGTGGACCACAAGAACATAAAACAATCCATGCAGTATATGTTTGGACTTCCTGGATTTTAAAATCGCCCTCATTTCCAATTTTGATTTTACTCTTCGCTAACCACACATTAAAATTGCACTATTACATATTTGTTTGACCTTCGACTTTCTTCATTTTTATTTAGTTCTGTATTCATTTGAGACTATACCAAAATGGATAATAAATTCTTTGTCAGTAAAAATTCATATGAAGATTTTTGTAAAACTGAGACGGAAGCAGCCGGTGACTTTCACATGAATAAAATAGAGACGGAAGCGGAACAAAATTTTGTTCAGTAAGTTCTGAAAATTTTCTATCCTTGGAATATTTTTTCTTCCATAATCCAATAACAGCTCTACTTATTATAGGTGCTTGGAAAAACCAAGGATTAAGTTGGAAATTATAGAACCAATTCCATACAGTAGTCGTTCTTCACTTCTAAACGCAGAGTTTCCAGAGCCACAGCCTACCATTGACGAGATCCCCGATTTAACATGCGAATACTGCAGTCAAACTTGCCAAACCACAGAAGAACTCCAATCACATGTTGAAGCCCACATGAAAGAAAAACCATTTCATTGTGAAAAATGTAATTTGCGTTTCAAACTTCGTCAATCCCTGAAATTACACATTGAGAGTGAACACAAGACTTACAAGAAACGATTCGTGTGTCCACTTTGTAAGAAAAAATACTTTGATGAAAAACGTATGCTTCTTCACAAAAAACTTCATGGAGATCCCAAATTTCAATGTGAAATTTGTGAGAAGAAGTCATTTCATTCGTCTCGTTCCCTCAAATTACATGTTAGAAGAATGCATAAAAATAAAAACTTGTTGTCCTGTGTTGAATGCGATGTAATGTTTGAAAACAGAAGAAAACTTGTGACACACATGGAAGAAAAACACAAGGAAAAGGCAAACCACAAGTGTGAGGAATTGGAATGCGGACAAACATTTCATTTGAAAACTGATTTGATTTCACACTTAAATACTCATGCGTATGAAAGACCATTCCCTTGCACTCATTGTCACAAATGTTATCCTACAAAGTTTTTATTGGAAACCCATGTAAAATCACATTTCCGTGAGAAACCGCTACGGCTACCGAAACCGGAACCGAAACCGAAACCAAAACCGAAACCGAAACCGTTATCCTTACAGTATGTCTGCAAGGAATGTCATCAATGTTACTTGACAAGGGCACAATTCCGTACTCATATGCGAACTGATCACAAGAAACAATTTACATGTGCTAATTGTGATGCCGTATTTCGTTCTAAAACTCAACTGCATATTCATTTACGGCTCAAAGTATTTCAAAACGCGCAGTGCAATGGGGAGACCTTTTTTCGTTTTTATTTTCGAAAATATGAAAAAAGTGTAGCGAATGGGTTGACAAGCTTGTGGATTTTTTTTTGAAATTTTAAAAAAATTCCTAGTCCCACTTTTTCATGAAAATAGTTGGGACTAGCTCACGCAGCGGATGAGACGGTGTGGTGATGAGACTGCAACCTGTCAATCATTTCCTTACATTGTTGCCAGTACGGACTTGTCTTAGATTAAAGGAATCTGAAACACGCCGTACCGTTGATCTATACATCCAATTTAACTAATTGGTACACCGGTATGTCCAAAATAATGTTAAAAAATTCCAAGATGGCGGCCATGGCCCCAGAGCGTGGCCCCTTATGTAAAAAGATTCTCAAGCACCCTGATCTATACGTCCAATATAACTATATGGGGTAACGGTATGTCCAAAAAAATGTTTAAAAAATTCCAAGATGGCGGCCATGGCCCCAGGGCGGGGCCCCTTACGTGAAAAGATTCCGAAACACGTCATATCGATGATCTATACGTCCAATATAACTATATTGGGTACCGGAATGTCCAAAAAATTGTTAAAAAATTCCAAGATGGCGGCCATGGGCCTTGGGCCCCTTACTTAATAAGTGTCTCAAATGGCCAAAGCGGTACGATATTGGGGTGGTGGTCATATACCATATAACCATAAATTGGAAATATCCGACAAATTTTCTGGTGTGGCCCGCAGGGCCCCTACCCCCCACATGGGGCAGGTGGGAGGACTGGAATGGGCACAGTGGTACAATTTATGAGTGGTGGTCATATACCCTGTTACCAAAATTTGGAAATATTCAACATATTTTTTTATATGGCCCTTAGGGCCCCTACCCCCCACGTGGGGTAGGAGGGTGGGCAGATGATGGTCACAGCGGTACAAT
The DNA here is from genome assembly GCA_034698835.1 of Protaphorura tricampata. Classification (NCBI taxonomy): domain Eukaryota; kingdom Metazoa; phylum Arthropoda; class Collembola; order Poduromorpha; family Onychiuridae; genus Protaphorura; species Protaphorura tricampata. Next base: position 13,465 of record JAQGCB010001570.1, read on the forward strand.
GTAGGGGTGGGGGTCATATACTACATAACCAAAAATTGGAAATTTTCGACAAATTCTCTAGTATGGCGCCCAGGGCCCCTACCCCCCACAGGGGGCAGGAGGTAGGACGGGTCATGGCCACAGCGGTATAATGTAGGGGTGGGGTTCGTACATCATATAACCAAAAATTGGAAATTTCCGAGAAGTTTCGTAGTATGGCCCCCAGGGCCCCTACCCCCCACAGGGGGCCGAAGGGAGGATGGGTCGTAGACACAGCGGTACAATGTAGGCGGGGGGGCCATACACCCCCGCCAGTACATTAAATTTTAAGTTTTTAGCATGGCATTATCGGGCCCTAGTTTTATTTCCTATAAAAGAGTGATCGAAATTCAGTCTGGCAACATAGCTCTACAAGTAGTTAGGTATATCCTATGTGCTATACCTATATCCAACCTTAATTAATTGAAAACGCTATAACTTTTTTGCCCCTCCAAATAGTAACATTCTGATTTCAGATTCGGAATCCTTAACAAATTTGACTATATGGTCGTATATTTCAACTGATTGCGATCGGGAGGGGCAA